>PVJI01004738.1:55346-105144 GCA_004026765.1 Micronycteris hirsuta | reverse complement strand
CCTTTTCTCTTGCTGCTTCTAAGACTCTCTCCTTATTTTTAATCTTGGGTAATGTAATTATGATGTGTCTTGGTGTGTTCCTCTTTGGGTCCCACTTCTTTGGGACTCTCTGAGCTTCCTGGACTTCCTGAAAGTCTATTTCCTTCACCAGCTTTGGGAAATTCTCCATCATTATGTGTTCAAGTAAGTTTTCAATTCCTTGGATTTCTTCTTCTCCTTCCGGCAGCCCTATGATCCGTATGTTGGGACGTTTACAGATGTCCTGGAGGTTTCTGAGCCCCTCCTCCGTTTTTTGAATTCTTGTTTGTTTCTTCATTCTTTTCTGAATGGATGTTTTTTTCTTTCTGCTGGTCCACTCTGTTGATTTGAGTCCCAGTTTCCTTCTTATCCCTATTGGTTCCCTGCAGATCTCTCCTCATTTGTTCAAGCAATTTCGATAATTTTTCATCGAATTCTGTGAGCATCCTGATTACTAGGGTTTTGAACTGTGCATCTGACAGGTTGGCTATCTCTTGGTCAGTTAGTTCTGGAGCTTTGATCTGTTCCTTTCTTTGGGCCATTTTTTTTTCCCTCGGTGAGCCTGTTACTGTAAGGAGGGCGGAGCCTTGGGGTTCACCTGGGCTGGGAAACTCACGGTCACTGTGTTGTGACGTAGCCTGTGGGGGCAGGACCTGAGAGCACAATGGTGCCTGCTCCGCTCTCCACACCCACACCGTCTCCAGCAAGCAATTTGAGCCCCTCTGTGCTGGCTCCGGGGTCGCTCTGGGGTCAGTGGATGGGCTGCACAGCTCCAATCCCCTGTGGTTCTCCCCAGCGAACTCTCCTATGAGGCTGGTAGTTCCTCCCGCCACGGACTCCACCCCCACAGGTGCTCTCAATCTGCGCCGATGGGTTGCGCCCTGCTTTCTCTCCCGGTTAGTCTGCATGCGAATGCCGACCTGCCCAGTCCACCAGTCTCAGCCCCGCTGGCTTGGATGAGCCGGGCGCTGGCAGCACTTTGGTCAGGCACCCCTGTTTCTTTGCTGCAGCCCTGCGGGAACAGCCCCTCTAACTGCAGTCCTGCCGTCTGCTCACCAGCTCGCTGCAGGGTTGCCGTGCGCTCTGCCTCCACCCTGTTCTTCCCAGCTCACCAGACTGGATGAATGTATCTTCTTTAATTCCTTGGTTGTCGGACTTCCTCTCAATTCGATTTTCTGTTAGATCTGGCTGTTTTCGTTTAGATAAATTTGTTTTTTTCCTTGTTTGGCTGAGCAAGGAGGCACGGCGCATTCACCTATGCCGCCATCTTGTCGGACGTCCAAGAAGGTAAAATCTTTATCACCCTGGATTAGGCAAAGATTTCTTATATATGAAACAAAACCCAGAATCCACACAAGAAAAATGAGGGAAAATGAATTCATCAAAAACTTTTCAACATACACCACTAAGAAAATGGTAAGCTGTACGCTGGGAGAACATCTTTGAATACCTAACTTGTAGCCAGAATATATAAAAGCTCTTACAACTCAGTACAAATACAAATTATCAAATTAAAACTAGAGCAGAAATATATGAATAGACTTTTCACAAAAGATACACAAATGACTAATAAGCACCTGAAAAATTGCTCAACTTTTCAGTCATAGGAGCGATGCAAATTAATACCAAAATAAGGTTACATCACACATCTATCAAAATGGTTATAATGGAAAAGATTGATAACAGGTATTGGCCACAATGTGGAGAAACCAAAACCCTCATGCATTGGTCCTGGAATGTAAAATAGTGCTGTCACTTTCTCCAACAGTTTGGCAGATTCTGAAAGAGTTACAACATAGACTTATCATGACCCAGCAATTTCATTCCTACCTACTTATTCAAAAGAAATGAAAATACATGTTCACATTAAGACTTTGTATAAGAATGTTTATAACGTTATTCCTAAGAGCCAAAACTGGAAATGATCCAGATATCCCATCAACTGATGAATGGATAAACAAAATGTGGTATATTCATACAATGGAATAACGATTTGGCAATAAAAAGGAAAGTACTGATACAAGCCACAATATGGATAAGCCTCAAAAACAGTATGCTAAAGTAAAACAGGACAGATACAAATGACTACATCTTGTATGATCCCATTTATATGACATTTCCAGAAAATGCAAATCTATAGAGACAGACAGCAGATAAATGGTTGCCCGAGGATGAGCAAGAATTCGCCCTCAAATGGATACAAGTTACCTTTTTTGGGTGATGAAAATGTTCTAAAACTCAATTCTGAAAGAGGTTACATAACTGTATAAATTTACTAAAAATCATTGCGTTTTACTCTTATGTGGGCGAATTTTATAGGATATAAGTCATACTTCAATAAAGCTATTTTTTAAGGAAGAAGAAAATCTATCTTTGCCACTTGCAAGCCGTGCTACCTGGAGCAGGTTACTTACACTTATCCTAAGCCTCAATTTTGTTTTCAGTAAAAATAGAATTAGGGATGTTTACAACACTCTTACAAGCACTTTAAGAATACAGAGGAAAGTTTTATCCCTTCTTTTTCTGTCCTATACCTCACACAATGCAACAGAAAATTAATACATCTAAGATGTGTAACGTACTATAAAGAACTGATATCCCAGAACCAAAAGTGGAGCACTCTCTTTAAAAACAAACAGTTTCACTGCATCACCAATGCTCCTAATAGCACAGAATATGAAAAGTCTAAATTCTAATATAAAAGTTCTAATATAAAAATGTGAATTCTACAGTTAATATATAGTTACCTCTACAGTTAATACCGTATTGCATAATTGGAAGTTGCTGACAGTAGACCTTAAAAATCCTCATGACAAGGAAAAAAATATAAATTCTAATTTATTCTAAGTGATAAGAGAATAATTGCCAGTGTTTTTACTTAATTAGCAGTACATAAATAATTTAAATTTTAAAATTAATGACATTTTAAAATAGATGAAGTACTATATACAGTTATTTGCTTAATGAACATGATAATTTTCTTCTCTATACAAATTTTTGCAATTTCCTAAAGATTTTAGGAGTCCAAAGCTTCTGAAGGTGAGAATTAAACAAATCATAACTAAGCTAGTAAGAAGGAAAATTATCCTTATCCCCAAAGGTGCTAAAACTGTTGCCATGATAATACCATTATGTGATTTTGTTCTCCTTTCCTCTTTCAGACAGAAAATAATCATAAGGGGAAAAAGACAACAGAACATATACAGACAAATAAATGCCTTATACTACCTCTTGTTCATCCTTTTCATGGTCATAGAGACTGAAACTGTTCCATTACAGCAAACAAAAAAAATTACCTCTATTCTAGAGATCCTCCATGTTCTGTAATTCTAAATAACCTCTTACCGATACACACAGGTAATATTCAAAGTATATATGGACAAAACCAAGGGGGGAAATCAGGGGAGGGAGGAGGGGATGGCTGGGGTTGGTGGGGAGAGGTGAAGGGAAAAGGCAGAAAACTGTACTTGAATAATAAATTTTTTTAAAAATGGGGAAAAAGTTTTAAATTTACTTTAAAAAAGAAAACTCGGAAACATATAAAGAAAACCCATGTTTGCTCTAAAATCTCAGTAAATGACAACAAAAAAGATTTAACTGCAGGACATGCAAAACTAGACACATAACTCGAGTATAAAAGCCACAGAATACGAACACATTTGAAGACGGCACTGGTCTTGTGGCTGGCATTTAAGCTCAACGGAGGTAGACTACACAGACCTTTTTCTACATCCAGAGACAAGCCATTCACTGTGTTAAAGACTATCTTTACAAGATCAGATCTTACTTTTCCTGACCATTTGTAATACTTGAAGACCTTAACTGAAGCCACCATCAGAAAGGGAAGTTAAAATCTTAAGACCTAGTAACAAACCTAAGGTGCAAGAAGGGTTAGGATGGGACAGAGTAAGTGAATCAAAAACTCAGACAGTTAGAATGGCAATATGGCAGCCTGGAACTGGGAAAGAGGAATGGGAATTCTGCAGGACAGTTAACAGAGCAGGTCTGTTGTGCAATCTTTAGAAGGACCTGTTTGTCAGACCTTCATCCTTGGCTGATATCTGAGAACTTGGCTTTTATTATGTTCCCTACGACGATTAAAGCTGTCTTACCCCCTTGAGACACTGTACCAGCTTGCCCAGATTGTTTATAAAAATGTGGTTACGGCTAACATCTGCTTTGCTTCTGGGAGTATTTCCTTCAGTATTGTGGCTAGTTATGCCAGCAGAAAAGTGGCTACATAACCAGTCCCCAATAAAAAACTGGGATTTTTGAATCTTAAAAGCAAGGCCACCTGGCCAAAAACATTATACATACGTTACACTGCTGGAGAAAAGCACATTCTGTTCAGCCCACCCCTTCGGAAGACAGAAATGTTGGAAGCCTGCACCTGGATTCCTCCAGATTCTGCTTTAATGTGTCTTTTTCCCTTGCTGGTCCTGCTGTGTATTTTATCTTTTCTAATAAACTAGAATCAGGAATACAACTGTGGTCTAGTGAGTCTTCAAATGTTGTGAAACTCTGAAAACAGGTTTTAAAGGCAAAGTAAAATAAAAGAATTATAACTACAAGAGTTTTAGGGAGTCCTAGAGAAACAATTTCTCTCAACTTTGCCTCTTGATCAAGCTCACTTTAGACCACAGTTACAAACCTCCAGACTTTACGCAGAATACGCTCACTGTGAGAAAGAACAAACTAAAGAGATTTAGAAAACAGTAGGCAGAGCCAAAGGACGGAGGAAGGGAAGAGAGAGGGAATAAGGTAAGCCAGCTATAACAACTAAAATTAACATTTAAGTTATTATACATTTTATACTATTTGATCAGTTAAGTGCATTTTATGAGACTCTCAAAATTAATTTCAAAGGATGTATCTTCCTAAATTTCCATTTGAGTAGGAACACTGATAAAAATTTTATAAGGGCAAGCATATTTCAGGAACTAGAGAGCCATACTAAACTCTACCATTTGAAGCTCAACCATTTGAACAATAAACAAAATAAATAAATATATATTTTTTAAAAACCCTATCATGAATTGGCCGAGTTAACTAGAGAAATTCCAGTATTTTGTTAGAAATAAATCTACATTTCCATGTCCTATGTTCTCTTAAACTTATATTTATTGCTAGCTTTACACCTTCTCTGATAATGGGATGCTATCAGGCCTTAAACTTTTACATTTTCTTCAAATCATCTTACTCCCCCACATATAAACATTTACCAAGTTTTCTCGGTTCTAACCTTTAAATGTCTTCCATAATCTGCTCACTTTGCTACCCTATTCGCCTCTACCTTAGTTCAAAGCCACGATGGTTTCTTTACTAAACTACTTCTATCAATCTCTTCTAACTCCAGTCCATCCTTCATAGTACCATCACACCATCAAGAAGTAATATTCTTATAGGCAAGCTTTAATCATCTCCCCTCTCCCTCTAAGGAACTTTCATTTGGTCTGTAACATCCCAGAATAAAATGCAAATCTTACAATGATATTCAATGCCCTCCATAATCTGATCCAAATCTCTAATCCTGTCCCTCTCGCTCTATGTCTCTACAGGTCACTCACTCAAATGCCACCAATCCCACGTTGGTATCACGTATGTGTGAAAAGTCAGACAAAAGGTATAAGATAATAAGAAGTGATAGAACCAATATCCGACTAAAAATATTCATACACATTGAAAAAACTTTTTCTAACTATGCGGGCCAAACAAGAAACATCTATAGACAGACCTCAGTTACTATGTAAGACTTTTTTAACTTCCACAAAGGTTCTATTTCTTTCTCCTGTAAGAAAACATTTTTTTCATATTCTTCACAAAGTGCCCCCTCCTGATATTTTCAGTACCCATCTGACACCATACATAGTTATTACAATACTATTGACTATATTTCCTATGCTGTGACTATTTCCTTACATCCCTGTGACTATTTTGTAACTACCAATGTATACTTCTTAATCCCTTCCTTTCAACATCTTCACCCAGTCCCCCAAACCCCCACCCCTCTGGCAACAACCAGTCTGTTCTCTGCATCTATGAGTCTGTTTCTGTTCTGTCTGTTTACTTTGTTCTTTAGATTCCACATATAAGTGAAACCATACTGTATTTGTCTTTGACTGACTTGTTTCACTTAGCATAATACTCTCTGGGTCCATCCATGCTGTTGCAAATGGTAAGATTTCATTTTTTTTTATGGCCGAGTAATATTCCATTGTATGTACATACCACCACTATTTTCTCCAATTGTCTACTGATGGGCAATTGGGTTGCTTCCATATCTTGGTTATTGAAAATAATGATACAATGAACATAGGACTATATATACTCTTTCAAATTAGTGTTTTGGGTTTCTTCAGATATATTCCTAAGAGTGGACTCACTGGGTCGTAGGCAGTTCCATATTTCATTTTGAGGAACCTCATACTGTTTTCCACAGTGGCTGCACCAATCTGCATTCTCAATAACAGTGCAGAAGGGTTCCCTTTTCTCCACTTCCTATCCAACACTTGTTTGCCCACAAGGTTCTTAAAATAAGCCTTGGGCTTTCATATTCCTATATTTTGTGTTTTCAATACTCCCTTTCCCATGAAAACCTTCTGCACCATTCTGTGAAAATTCAAGCCATCATCAAAGTCCATGCCATGTCCTCCATTAAGCTTTCTCTATGCTTCCCAAATTCAGCTATTATCTCTTTGCTCCCATAATCCCTTTTTCTGCTCCCATAAGCTCTTCAATTGCACTTATTACATTTTGAATTATATTTATTTATATACATCTCTTAATTCTCCTACAAGGCTATATGCTGAGAAAACAAACAATATCTGCTTATTTTTTTGTATCCTCCATCAGTCCTTGCTCAAAAATTAATACAATGAGGAAACTAATTCAGATTAACCAAAAGCTTAAAATTTGAGTAAATGTCATCTTAAAAACAATCCAATTTTTACATAAATTATGTAGTAAATTTTAAGAGGAAAAATTACTATTTGGGAACCAAAATGAGTTTTGGTTACTAGCATATTTAATTACTCCCATATATAAAATACATTATTGTTAATTAGTAATTAAAAGAAAGATCAGAGACTTCTGGACAAGATGGAGGCATATCCAGATATACTTTGCCTCCTCACACAACCAAAAGGAGGACAACAACAAATTTTAAAAACAAAAAACAACCAGAACTGCCAGAAAATCGAACTGTATAGAAGTCTGACAATGAAGAGTTAAAAAAGAAATATTCATCCAGACTGGTAAAAAGGGGAGAGGCAAGTCGGCGGCTGGAGGACCAGGCGGGCAAAGCACTGACTAGTGACCTAGGGCAAGCAAGGCAGCAGCTGGTGGACTGGGCAGTCCCACATTCGTGTGCAGATAAACTGGGAAGAACAACTGGGGAGTGAGACAGATCATGAAACCCAGGGTTCCAGCGTGGGAAAAGAAAACCTCAAAACCTCTGGCTGTAAAAACCTGTGGGGATTGTGGCGGCAGGAGAAACTTCCAGCCTCACAGTAGAGTTCGTTGGAGAGACCCACAGGGTACTAGAATGGACACAAACCTACCCACCTAGGAATCAGCACCAGAAGGGCCCAATTTGCTTTTGGGTAGCAGGGGAAGTGACTGAAAGCCAGCCGAGAGCTGAGCAAGTGGTATTGTTCTCTTTCTGACTCCTCCCACACCCACATACAGCACAAGGCAACATGCATTGCCCCACCCTGGTGAATACCTAAGGCTCTGTCCCTTACAACGTAACAGATGCACAGAGACAAGAAAATATGACCCAATGAAAGGACAGATCAAAACTCAAAAAATAGAACTAAGCCACAGGAGAGAGCCAACCTATCAGATGTCGAATTCAAAACACTGGTAATCGGGATGCTCACAGAAATGGTTGAGTATGACTGCAAAATAGAGGCAAAAGTGAAGGCTATGTAAAGTGAAATAAAGCAAAATATACAGGGAATCAACAGTGAAGGGAAGGAAACCAGGACTCAATTCAATGATTTAGAACAGAAGGAAGAAATAGACATTCAACCAGAAAGAATAAAGAAACAAGAATTCAAAAAAATGAGGAGAGACTTACTAACCTCCAGTACAACTTTAAACATTCCAATATCCAAATTATAGGGGTGCCAGAAGGAGAAGAGAAAGAGCAAGAAATTGAAAACTTATTTGAAGAAATAATGAAGGAGAACTTCCCCAATCTGGCAAATGAAATAGACTTCCAAGAAGTCCAGGAAGCCCACAGAGTCCCAAAAAAGTTGAGCCCAAAGAGGCACACACTAGGGCACATCATAATTACATTACCCAAGATTAAAGATAAGGAGAGAATCTTAAAAGCAGCAAGAGAAAAGGAAACAGTTACCTACAAAGGAATTCCTATAAGACTACCAGCTGATTTCTCAAAAGAAACCTCGCAGGCAAGAAGGGGCTGGAAAGACATATTCAAAGTCATGAACAGCAAGGACCTACATCCAAGATAACTCTATCCAGCAAAGCTATCATTTAGAATGGAAGGGCAGATAAAGGTCAAGTTAAAGGAGTTCATCATCACCAAGCCCTTATTAAATGAAAAGTTAAAGGGGCTTATCTAAGAAAAAGAAGATACCAAAACTATGAACGGTACAATGACAACAAACTCACAACTATCAACAACTGAATCTAAAACAAAAACAAAAGCAAACTAAGCAAACAACTAGAACAGGAACAGAATCACAGAAATGGAGATCACAAGGAGGGTTATTAGTAAGGACAGGGAGGGGAGAGAATGGGGAAAAAGGTACAAGGAATAAGAAGCATAAATGGTAGGTTCAAAATAGACAGAGGAGATTAAGAATAGTACAGGAAACGGAGAAGCCAAAGAACTTATACGTATGATCCACGGACATGAACTAAGAAGGTGAATGCTGGTGGGAGGGGGGTGCAGGGTATAGGGGAATAAAGGAGACCAAAAAAATGGGACAAGTGTAGTATCATAAAAATAAAATATACTTTAAAAAACCACCACCACCACCCTCAATAAAAGGAAAAATAAGAAAAGGAGTCTAGTATATATTCCTGAGGAGGTGGTAAAGGTAAAGGAAAAGAAAGTATTTCCCCTACCCAAAATAGCAAGTATTTTTTAAGCATTTAACAGTTTATTTTTTTTAAGATTTTATTTATTTATTTTTAGACAGAGGGGAAGGGAGGGAGAAAGACAGGGAGAGAAGCGTCAATTTGTGGTTGCCTTTCACATGACCCCTGCTGGGGACCTGGCCCACAACCCAAAAACGTGCCCTGACTGGGAATCAAACAGGTGACTCTTTGGTTCACAGGCCAGTGTTCAATCCACTGAGCCACACTAGCCAGGGTGCAAGTTTTAAATAATAAAATCAGAGCTATAAATTGTTAAAAGTCCTTCTGAGAGAAGGAAAATGATGTAGGGCAGAAACTCAGATCTACATAAAGAAAGGAAGCATATTCAAAAAGGAATAAATGAAGGTAAAGTAATATCTGTCATTTTGTTTTTCTTGTTCTGTACTGATCTAACAGTTAACAATTCATTCAAAACAATAGCAACAATGTGTTGGTAATTATAACTTATGAAAAATGGCAATGTTATAAAGGAGAAAAAGAAAAAATTAGGAATAGTCTGTTATAAGGTACTTGCACAGTGAGGCAGGCAATGCAGTGCTACTTACAAGTACACTTACATGCCCTGACTGGTGGGTTGAGTGCTGGCCTGCAAACCAAAAGGCCACCATTCATTTCCCGGTCAGGGCACATGCCTGGGTTGCAGGCCAGTCCCCTGTTTTGGGAGGGGGGTGGTTCAAGGGGCAACCAATTGATGTTTCTCTTGCACATCAATGTTTACCCTTTCTTTGTCCCTCTCTTCCCCTCTCTCTAAAAATAAATAAAATCTTGAAAAAAAAATACACTTACATCAGTTGTAAATGTATGCTAGAAACTTTATTGCAACCAGTAAGAAAAAAAAATTTTTAAGAAAAAGCATATATACTAGGGGTAGGGAATGGAATCATATAAAGTAATCAATTAAACCCAGAGAAGACAAAACAGAAAGAACAAGGGCAATAAAGAGGAGACCATAATAAATACGGTAGATACTAATCCAGCTGTATCAGTAATCTTTTAACAGGCAAGTGGATAAGCTGTAATATGCCCATAAAATAGAATATCATTCAGCAATAAAAAAAAAATAAGCTACCAAGCCATAAAAAGACACGGAGAAATTTTGACGGTATATTACTAAGTTAAAGAAACCAACCTACTAAGACTACAAACGATGATTCCAACTCTATGACTGTAGAGACAATGAAAAGATCAATGGTTGCCAGGGGTTGAGTTGGGGGAGGTAGTGAACAGAAAGAGCACAGGGGATTTTTAGGACAGTGAAACTAGTCTTTGAAATACAATTAATAGTAGATACATGACATTAGGCATTTGGCAAAACCCATAAACTATATATCACAAAGATTGACCCCTAATTAAACTAGAACTTTAGATGACAATGATGTATCAATATTGGTTCATCAATGTTAACAAATGTACCATTTAATGAAAAATGTTAACAACAGGAAAAACTGTTCAGTTAATAGTATTTGATACCATACAAAGGCATGCGATAGCAGTGTTCTCACTCAGGTAACTCGAACATATAATTAATTAAATAAGCATAAAAAGTGTATGACTTAGTTTAACTATCTGGGCAAACTATGCAAAATGAAGTTTTTCTTTATAGTCTTAAGTCCGCAAGGTAATCAAATCCTAACCACACTGAATTAGTAAGATTGGTTAGAAACTTAAGCAGAAAACAGAACTTATTTAAATACACTGTATTGTGCTTCAAGTTAGCTATGTTCCAAAATATCGGCGGTAACAAAAAGTATTATATCGCTAAGAAGATGATATTTTTACAGTGAGCATAAACAGTTTTACAGTGCCATATTTCTCAACAACACTTAAAAAATTACTAAAGCATCCTATTTACTCTGTACATTTTTCTGTACAAAAAGCAGTCAAACTAGGGCAAACGAATTGCTCTACATCTTGACTGCGTGGATATATCATAGAATTTTATACCATAAAGAATACATTTTACTGTATGTAAACTACAAACAAAAAAATTTAACTGTAAACAAGCAGTGAATGGGAATGATACAGGAAAGGAGGAAAGGGGAGGAAAAGGTAACTGAACAGAGTAAAATATAAAAAGAAATGGAGGAAAGACTAGGGACATCTGTAATAGTGTCAACAATAAAAAAATTAAAAGAATGAAAAGTTGGGATCCAATAACATTCATTTTAATATTTAACTAGTTTTTTTCAAAATAGATGGTTTCCACATGTCCTAGCTTAACTCTCAAATACAATTATGTGCAATAGTAAAAATTATGAATTTTGATGGTAAATACATGAAAGGATCAGAATAACGTACGTAAGATAACTTTTATTTACACGTTTAACTTAAATAAACACATGTAAGAATAAATCTTACACAAACTATACGCATATACATGTATATGTCAGTATATGCATAATAATTTTTATTGTTAGTAAACACTGCTTGGGGAAGCAGAGAGGCTTTGTTCATTTTGCACTTCTTGATGCTTTTCAAATCATGTACATGTATTTTTTTAATGTCAACAGGGTTAAATAAGCAAGGGGATAAAGGGTCATCTTACATTTTCTCCTTTATATTATTCTTTTTTTTTTAAAAAAAAAGCTCTCATGAATATCATTTAAAAAATCTTTTTAAAATAACACATGGTATTACAAATAATACCTTAGATATGCAACTTTTTAAAACCTGTAATAATTATTCCTAATAGTGAAAAATTAGGGAAAAGTTAATTAAATGGTCAGTTGATTAAAGTATTAAATATATATATACCAGAAAGTAAGTATACCTAATAAAAAGAAGTAAAAATGCCATGGAAAAATGTTCATGATATGAAAAGCAGTCAAAAAATTTTTACCTCATTTTTGGAAAAATATTTAGTGGAAGTATTGAAAATGGGAAGATTGTTATTAATTCATTCAACAATTAATTTTGAGATCCTTCTGTGTACCAGGTACTGTGCTAGGTACAGAAAATACAATAGACCAGTGCCCTTGGGCAGGGAATAGATTAGGTAACTACCAGAGAAGGAAAACAGACTATATATAAGTGATTACCCAAAGAACTATTTAAATGCAGTGGTACTATATGGTAAGCTATCTGTAAATATAATCACCAGAAATTCCTCCCATCTCTGCATGCTCTTGCTACTCCTCCCATCAAAAGTAGAGTCTAGCCCTGGCTGGGCAGTTCAGTTGGTTGGAGCATCACCCTGCACATCAAAAGGCTGCAGGTTCAATTCCCGGTCAGGGCACATACCTAAATTGCTAGTTCAATCCCTGGTTGGGGCGTGTACGGGAGGCAATCAATGGACTTTCTCCCTCACACTGACATTTCTTTCTCTCTCTCTCTCTCTCTCTCTCTAATAACCATCCTTAGGTGAGTATTTAAAAAAAAAAGTAAAGTTTATTATTCTCCCTCCTCTTAAACCTAGCTTTGTAACTTGCTTTGATGAGTAGAATGTTGCGTAAGTGATTCTGTACCAGTGCCAAGCCTAGATATTAAAAGGCCTGAAACCTACTTTTGCTTTCTGGCTACCATGAATTGCTATGTACTTCATCACAGTTCAAGGCTATTCTGCTTGCGAGGGATATCATATAGACAGAGGCCCTTAAGGATGAGAGACAACAGTTGAAGACAGCTTCAAGTTAAGAACTAGGTTGCCTCAGCAGACAGCCAACATCACAGCCCCAGACGAGAAGACATCTCGAAGCCTTCAGCCTAGGTCAACCTGCCTCAACTGGCAAATGAAACAAAAACGAGTTGTCCCCACTCTCCCCGACTCAATTTCTAGCCCACAGAATCATAAACAAACAAATAAGCATGTTGAGGTGATTTCTCATTCTGCAATACATGACTGTGCCAAAAAAAGGGAACATATTTGGAAAGGGCACTTTCGTATTAATAACGGAAACCTAAAAAATACAATATTGGCTTTTGACTCACAGATGTAGGCAAAAGGTGATAGGGCCAGAAAGGGACTTGACACTGAAAGGCAGTTAAGAAAATTGCTATAGGAGGCTTGAAGAAGGGTGACTCACTATATACGGGCAGAACAATTAGCATACTTGAAGTCACATATAGTCACATGAAGTAACTTGAAAGATTAAAAATATACCTAGTGAAACTGTAGATCAAGCTAAAAAGATTTCCAGGCAAGGTATTCAACGTGTCAATGGCTTCTTTGTAGCCAAGTATGAGAGGGTATAAGATGGAAAACATGAGCTAAAGAATTACAAGAAGATTTTTTTTTAATATAGCTGCCCCTTGAACCTCATGGATTTAAACTACACAGGTGCACATATACCTAGATTTTTTTTTCAGTAAATATGTACAGTACTATGTTTTCTCTTCTATGTGACTTCTTTAGGCAACGTTTTCTTTTCTCTAGTTTACTTTAATGTAAGAATACAGAATAGAGTGCATGTAACATACAAAATATGTGTTTATTAACTGTTAATGCCAGTAATAGTCAACCAGTGTGCTGCAAGAATTTCTAAAACATGCCAATACCTGACTATTTAAGTCAGGGGCACTGGCCTCTTTTCCCTTAGATTGTCAAAAAAGAAAAAAAAAAGACAAGAGCCAATACAACAAAAGCCATCCAGTGCAAATGAATCAAACTTACACCTATGTTTTCAGTCAGGTTGGCAAAAAAGATATATTTTCTGGTGTGCTGCAGAATTTTAGTGACTATTTTACATGTGTCATGAAATGAAAAAAGGTTGAAAATTGTTGGGTTATTTTATTGGTAAAGCTTGTGATCAACAGTGGCCATGAGTTGTTAAGTTTGTGGAGCATCAAAAGTTATGTGAGGATTTTCTACTGCACAGGGGTGGGCACCCCCAAATCCCAGGTTGTTATCTCTAACCTGGAGGTGCATGACTGGAAAATAACTGTTTCTCAAAACTAGCCTTCACACATGGCCAAGTATGTCAAAGAAACAGCATGAGGACAAAGATCAAATCCAGAGTGCTGAGAACAAAGCACGGGCTCACGTTAAGACCTCAGAAAGATGTAAGACAGTGCTGGCCTACCATCTCAGATGGGCAACTGGGCTCCTAAGAAACTTAGAGGACCCGAACTTGGGATCCAAAGTAGAAAGAGTCCTGTCTCAGAAAGCAATGTGAATGTGACTTTTGTCTAATACAGCGACTTTCAACCTTTTTTATCTCATGGCACACAAACTAATTACTAAAATTCTGTAGCACACCTAAAAACGTATTTTTTGCAATCTGACAAAAAATGGGTACAATTTTTAAAAGATTTTATTTATTCATTTTTAGAGAGAGGGGAAAGGAGGGAAAAAGAGAGGGAGAGAAACATCAATCAGTTGTGTCTCGTATGTGCCCTGACTAGGGACCAAACCCGCAACCCAGGCATGTGCCCTCACCGGTAACTGAACTGGTGACCCTTCCCTTTGCAGGATGACTCCCAACCAACTGAACCATACTGGTCAAGGCAAAATAAGTACAATTTTGATTCATTCATACACAGCTATTTGTTGTCTGTTGTCATTTTTTATGTGACAATCTAAGGAAAAAGAGGTCAGTACCCCTGACTAAAATAGTCAGGTATTGCATGTTTTAAAAACTCTTGTAGCACACCAATTGAAAACTGCTGATGTAACAGAATGCACTTACAATCTGATATACAGAAAAACCACAAAGTGTCTAATGGAGTTCTATTAGTTTGCGGGGGTGGGGGGGAGCACTATTTCAAATGAAGAGAAGCCTTTAGGCTCTTAAACTAATGAATACATGACGCAGACTGAAATCGCTACTCAGGTGTAAACAAGACCCATTTCAGGGAGTAGAGTCAGAGCCTAAAGGACCCAGCCACAAGCTTAGAAAAATAATGAATTATAAAGCCACTACCAGAAGATAGAACTAAACCATAATCAAGGGCATTCCCTGTTCCCTGGTTAGATTTCAGAATTGCTTTGGACCAAGTACTGTTAGACGCTTTCCATTCTTTCAGTCTCCAATGGGAGTATGTACTGTGGTTAACTGGCCCTGTTTCAAAATTATATACTGAGTATGAGGGAGCAGGCTGTACTGTAACTTGTCTTCCCAGTTAGCAGGTATCCAAACCAAGAGGAGCTGTACCCAAGGAATCTCATCCATATCTCAATCTAATGCAGATCATAAGATAATGGACTTTGAACTTGAGATCAGTATTGAATGAGATTTCTAAGCATCTTAGGAAGGTGCACTGCATGTTGCAGAGATGTGAATTGTCCACCAGGGGAAGAACTGTGTAAGTCCATCTGCAAAGATGGCTGCCAACAATCCTGCTACTTCTCTATATACATGCTACTCCACCCCCGCCCCCATCAAGAAGTGGGATCTGTTTCTCCTTCACTTAAATGGTGGCTGACATTGTGTTCTGCTTTGAAAAACAGAATGTAGTAAAACTGATGCCGTATAGTTTCAGCCTAGGCCTTTAATAGGTGAAGAAAACTGTTTTATTCACTTGCTATCCTGAATCACCAAGTAAGGAAATCGAGGCTATCTTTCTAGAGAGAGACCAAGAAGAAAAAAAACCCAGGTTTGAAGAACAAGCCACCTAGAGAACTAATGAGGTGTCCCAACTAAACACCAGCACTAAGGCTATCTTGGATTCTCTAGCCCATTTGAGCCACCTCGGTGAACATCTTGTGGCAAGGTGTTCCCTGCAGAAACTCCTGGCCCCAAAATTGTGAACAACAGAATAGTTGTGCTTTTAAGCCACTAGATTTTAGGGCAATTTGTCACTCAATAATGGACAGATAATACAGGTAGCAAGTAGAGAAAAGGCTACCAAAGAAAAATATTGGGTACTTTCTAAGAGTCAGTATTAGGGATCCTAACGTAATCTGCGAGACAGGGAAGGTTTTCTTAAGAAGTGATATACTTTATAACAGTGGTTATTTAACACTATTTAATAGAGGGGAAATTATCAATAGGAATTTTTGGTTGGTTTTAAGTTACTATTTTTCTAATTTTTTCACAATGCATATGTTTTACTTTTGAAATAGTAACAAAAATGTTATTTTGTTAAAACTTCCTTAAGGATTTTGCAGGCAGCTTACTGGTTTTATCGTCATGAAACCTAGTAAGTCTAAAATATTTATTTTCTAATGATGAAATATGCAAACATTTCAGCAAATAACAAAAGTTTTCTATTATCCTATGTAGTTGAAGAACGGAATGTTTCAATTTAACAATCCAAGAAATAAACATCCCAGATTGCTTTACAATTTCTGAAGAATTAGAGTATATTAAAACACAATTAACTTAAAATGACACTGCTTATAATTTAATATCACACTGATTCTTTGAAACTTCTCCAGATTTAGGTAGTTCCTCATAGTTATCACTGTGAACAGATATCAATAACATAAAACTGAGAGAAGTAAATAATTTCTGATAACAGAATTAAGAGTGGAAATGATCCAAAAAAACTACAATAATGTACTAAAACCAACAAGACAAAATTACAGAGAAGTATATGTGTAGGGTTAAAAAGAAATCAACCACAAACATACAAGAGGATAAAATAATCTGGCTTAACAATATGAAAAAGCCTTAGGTTTCAGCTGACCACAGTACATTGCCACAAGAACACAAAAAATGGTTAATGTAATCTCGAACAAATATTGACTGAGAACCTAAAATGCACATGTACTTTACTAACAGAATACAGTGATGAGAACCACAGAAGGAATAATCTTATCATATTTAAAACTAGTCAAACTACATATGGAATATTAAGTCCATATAAAGGAAATGTTTGAAAAAATGAGAGAAATGTGACCTATGAACAGAAGACTTTCTAATTTGAATATTGACCTAGAAGAAAGCTCTTAAAACAATTTTCATTGTGCCAAAATAAATTAATAACTATTATGTAACTGGCATTGTGCTAGGCACTGAGGTGTAAGTGGAGAAAACAGATATTGTCCCTGTCCTCACTCTGTTTACAGTCTACTGAGCACCCTATCAAGGGAAGACCTGAAGCAGATACCAAATAATAACCTGTCAAGCCTATTATGAAAGAGATTCATGTGCTTTGTGTAAGGCTGAAATAAATGGCCTCCAATATTGTTCCCAAATCTAAAATTTTACTACTTACTTATAGCACCACACCATGAAAAAACATAACTGTTATTTTAAGGTAAACTAATGTCTAATGAGTAAAATAACAGGTAATCTGATACACACATACACACACACATGAGGTTTTTTAATATTTCCCCCTAATAAAACGACCTGTTCAGGTCGCATATTCAGGTTTCACAGACAAATTATTAAAAACCAACTTCAATCCACATTAAGAAAATCCAACCTCAAATTTTTATTTCATTTCAAATATAAAATATTCAGAACTATGAGAAAATAAATCTGTAGTGTTCTAAGCCAAAAAAACTTTTTAATATCCTTACCCTAATGATTATCTTACCCTAGTTAAAATAATTCCAAAGAAACTAATATTTATGATTTCTCTGAGAATTCTTATATTAATCAATATACCTTTCCATGGCTTTAGCTGTATAAGGCAAATGCATTTCAATACTGTGTTCATCTTCATCTGTCTGCAGAGACATGCGTTCAAACATTCCTGTCTTCCATAGTTCTCCGTAAACTAAAGAAATTTCAAAATACAGTAAAACAAATATATTAATGTATATCCTCGTCCTGTGAAACTCCACCCAGTAACACAAAACTGCACGTTTGGCAAAAGACAGAAGCACCACATAATATTCTCCTTCATTCTTTTCCTCCATTTTTATTTTTACAAAAGAAAAAACTAGCTTTTTACATACAGACAAAACAATAATGCACGTAAATAACTTACTCAAGATTTTTATTTTACATGGTTATGTAGGTAATAATTTAAATTTTTCATCAGCTCCTATTGCACTGAAAATCACTCCAGGTCTAAGCCCTTCCTTAACTTTAATCAGCACATGCTAACAACAGCATGGCTGACTGGAACTCCTACTGAAATACAGGGAAACCACTAGCCTACATACTCATGAAGTTAGTAATAATTTTTGATTTGCTTTGCTTGTTAATAAAATGTATAAGGTTATTATTTCACACCTCAGGTTCTGGCTACAGTAAGAACAGAAAATGTCCACTAAGAATGCTACTTTCCTCAAAATTAAAAAAAATAAAGCTTGTGGGATAGACCAGAACATAAATTCATGACAGTACCATGCCATAAATAATGTTAAAATGATGTAGTAATTCAGATCCTTGTGATAAATTACAATTCAAATTGAATACTGCACAGCAAGAAAATGACATTTAATACATAAAAAAAGTGATATGAGTGTTTCTATGTTACCAAAGACTGGACCAACATTCTTATAACTACAGGAAAGAAATGGGGTCACCAAGATAAAAAACAAAACAAAACAAAACAAAACTACAAATGGTGCTATAACTTTTTTCTACAAAAATACACCTGATTAAAAATCTTCCATTCCTTCTCTGGCAGGCTTTCCAATAAAGTTTGTCCCCCAAAACCAACCCAGGGAGTAAGGCTAGTAATATTCCAGCTCTATTAATAATATATATTGTAATAAATTGCTAATGCTCCATGATACTTAAAACCCCAAATTATAAAAATTTAGGCCTAAAAAAATAAGGAAAAATGAGGTGACATTTCCTGTGTAAATGGTTTCTTTAACTCTACATACGTATGTTTAGCAAAATTTCTTGGAACAATAAGCATTCAACATATTTAAAATACAAATTAATGAATTGAAAGGATACACACTAAATCCATAAAGGTGGTTATTGATGGGGATGTATATTCAGTTCAGATGAGGGGTAAATTCTGAGTCAATTATGGATGATGAGTACATGAACATTTGTAACACTATTTTCTGTACTACTCTGTGGTTTTTAAATTATGCTCCACCTTTCCTCCAAAAATACTATTCAAAGTCAAAAAGTTTTACTTTATATATTCAATATATAAAATGATACCAAATTAAATAAAAAATGTGATTTCTGAAAGCCTATGGAAAAAATAAATCAAAGTAACAGACATTTAAAAAATAAATACATTTTATGTAGCACCTTTCTTTCAAGAGTCTCCTAACTACAGTCTCACTTTTTCCCATAAAAATCATGAGAGGAAATCAAGGTTTATCACCATTATCTGTTTACAGTGAGGAAAGCGATACACAGAGAGGCTGACTAACACGCCCAGAACCGTGCACCATGTTGTGAGAGCACTGATTTCATGTCTCACAGTACTAGGAGTACATAGTTCCTTCCTGAGTATACATGCAGCCACTACAGTCTGGACACGGGTTGATCCGCGGCTGGCAGAAAAACTTGTGGTTGTCTTTTAGGTATACAAAAGATTTCCCTTCTTTTTATTTTTTTAAAATTCCTACTGGTATTTATTACAGTAGAAACAAATTTTATTTCTTAAAACTGAGATATTACTTTTGATTTTACTTTTGATATTATTTTTTATTAACTTATAATTCCTATTTAAAACCGTTAGCTGTTTAAAAGCTATATGATTTCTAGCCCTGACTGGTGTGGCTCAGTTGGGTGGGCTTTGTCCCATAAGGCAAATTGTCACCAGCTTGATTCCCAGACTGGCCTGGGTTGCGGCCTGTCATGTGTGACAGGTAACCAATTGATGTTTATCTCACATATGGATGTTTCTCTCCCTTTCTTTCTTTCCTGCCCCTCTCTCTAAAAATAAATAACATCTTTAAAAAATAACATGAAATAAAAGCTGTATGATTTCTACATACTTACTCTTTTGGTCAATACGAAGGTCATACAGAGGTGTCCTATATATGTCCACACTGGAAAGTGCACATCGAGAGAGGGGCACGTGATGAGAAGGCCCAAGGATGAAAATTCTCCGGCTAGGATATACACAACAAAAAACAAGAACAATTGCACTTCTACATAAACCTTAGTAAATAAAAGAAAAAGTAAGAAATTTTTAAAATTACATGTAAAACTTGCCCTTCATTGATTTCATTGCCTACTGTTATGTGCTAAATTGTATTCCCCTAAAATTCATATGTTTAAGTCTCACCCCCAGCACCTATGAATGTAACCATATTTGAAGACCAGGTCTTTAAAGAGGCCGTTAGGGCAAGTCTGGTGTCCTACAAGAAGAGGGAGAGACCAGGGGTGCACATGCACAGAGAGGTGAGCATGTGAAAAGGCATCAAGAGGACGCCCGTTGGCAAGCCAAGGACACAGGCCTCAGGAGAAACCAACCCTGCCGGCACCTCAGTCTTGAACGTCAGACTTCAGAACTGTGAGAAAATAAATTTCTGTTGTTCCACCTGCCCAGTCTGTGGTATTTTGTTACAGCAGCCTTAGCAAATTGGTACACCTACTAGTGATTTTCTCCTCCGTTAATTAAGTTCCTTTCTTTACCTCTTTTTGTTGGAAGGCCTTTAAAAGAACCATGTTCAACACCTAGAAATACCAGCTACTAATGACCTACAGTAAACCAACCTGCTATGCTTAACACTGTCTCTGTATTCACAATGGCTAGAGTTTTCAATAACTATAGCCATTAAATTTTAAACATTTCAGCTATTAAAATCTCAAAATTCCAACATATTCTAAACTTGCCTTCTAAGGTCTACCACAACTTTAATAAAAATCCATGCAAAATATCACTACAAAGAAGTACCGCATTTTTCAGACAATAAGACGCACTTTTCCCCCAAATTTGGGGGGGAAATGGGGGAGCGTCTTATAGCCCGAATGTAGCTGAATTATAGTCTGAATATTATTTATGTTATTAAATATTTTACCACATTTTTTGCTTCAAAAATTTTTTTTTATTTTCCTCCTCTACAACCTAGGTGCATCTTATGGTCTGAAAAATACAGTATTCTGATATAGCTACTTTCACAGAAGAAAAAAGGCATCTTGTTGAGAATTCTGTGTAATACGTTTTCTGTTCCCATTCAAATAGAAGTCATTCTCAAAAACAGAGAGACTTGATTGTGTTATTTTATACCATAGGCTAAAGAAAAGAACTGGGCTAAACAGCAGCTTAAATCATTACAATCGTATTATCTTGACATCAAGAATAAAATTAGCCCTGGCTGACCCTGGCTGGTGTAGCTCAGTGGATTGAGTGCGGGCTGCGAACCAAAGGGTTGCTGGTTGGATTCCCAGTCAGGGCACATGCCTGGGTTGAGGCCAGGTCCCCAGTAGGGGCCACATTAGAGGCAACTGCACATTGATGTTTCTCTCCCTCTCTTTCTCCCTCCTTCCCCCTCTCTCTAAAAATAAATAAATAAAATCTTTAAAAAAAAAAAATTAGACCTGGCTGGTGTGGCTGAGTAGATTGAGCACTGGCCTGTGAACCAAAAGGTCACTGCTTTGATTTCCGGTCAGAGCACATGCCTAGGTTGCAGGCCAGGTCTCCGGTTGGGGGCATGCAAGAGGCAACCAGTCGATGTTTCTCTCCTTCCTTTTCTCCCTCCCTCCCCTCTCTCTAAAAATAAATAATTAAAATCTTTTTTTAAGAGTAAAATTAGCTTTCATTTCATCTCAAACATCCCTACGATCTAAATTCTAAACCTATCTATATTCTGTTCTCCCAGATGCGTAGGAACAAAATTTGCACACACCACACTCACACACAAATGCACAGACCCAAAAAACCAAAATCCTAAGAGAGAAGGGAATATATAATTGGCTATATACCTAGAAAATTAAGGACTACTCATTGTTCAATTAATGGACAAGACTGATATATGAGCTACTTCTTTCGTATCAAAAACTTGCAGTCCAAAGAATGTGCGCTTTAGCAATGTATTTATTTTGATAAAATTCTTTAACAACTAAAAAAAAAATAACCTACTGTCTGCTGCATGTTACTTGCTCTTTGGAGGGAGGGAGTAGGGGCTAAGAAAGATGGACAAGGAAAAGCAAAAAGCAATTCTCAGTTCAGAGTCCCAAAACCTCCTCAAGACATCACACGTAGCAAACATAAGACTGCATCCACAGGCTATTTCTAGGCAGGAACATAATCTCTTTTCCTGCCCATCCCCACTGATAATACTTGCTTCTTGTCATCACCATTATAACTCAACAAGCATTTCAGAAAAAAAGATCAAATTCAGATTCCTAAATGAACAAGAGACACCACTATGTTCTCCTATCTTAACAGCGCATAAACATCAGCAAGATTTTTTAAATTAACATCTAATGTGGGATATAGATAAAGTGACTTGCCTAAGGACAAGTATTTATATGAACAAGAATCAAGTATGAAAAAAGGCATTTTTATGTTATGAGGACTATATTTCTATGAAAAGAGAGAGGAGAGGGATAGAATATTTAAAATCAGAACATTCCTAGGAGAGCCAGGATAATTAAGGTATGAATAGGATTCTAAAAGATCAATCTAAACTCAAGGTATAGATACATTTCACAGGTAAGTGTAACAAGGTTCTCACAGTGGCCCAAAGATGAGCACTAATGCAGAAATAAAGGCCTGAGGTCACTTCAAAAGCCTAACTGCTTCTCTAATACTGACTATTTACCTTGCTTGCTTTCTGCCAGACCCAGGCTAGCTGAAAAGATAAAGACTGCTGGGGAAAAGAGCTTCCTCCAGTCTGAATTATCCAACTGTATACCCGACAGATTCTTTCCAGGTTGGCAGAAATTCACCCAAAGGCAATACAGTGAAGTTCCACATTTGGTTAAGAGAGATAATAAAAAAAAAAGAGGCCCAGGTCCCATCAACATAAAACCCTTAAAAGTGATATACCCAAAAACAAACCAAAAAAGGCTAGGTATCATTGAAGGAAGAAAAAACTGCATATTATACCAGTAGTAATCGCAAAATGGGTCTTTATTAGCCCTATGCTAAGAAAAAGAATATTAATAGCGTAAATAAAAAATAATGCATTTTCTTTTTTTGCTAGATTGCTAGATCCATAAACACCAAAGCCACAGAAATATTTTGGAGACAAGTAAGTAATAAGCATATTAAAAGCAATGCCACTTTCTCTCCATTTCATAAATTGCAAGGTGCTTTGTCTTTAAAGAAATGACTTTATACCTGGCTGGTGTGATTCAGTGGATTGAGTGCCAGCCTGTGAACCAAAGGATTGCTGGTTCAATTCCCAGTCAGGGCACATGCCTGGGTTGAGGGCCAGGCCCTCAACAGGGGGCACATGAGGGGCAACCCCACATTGATGTTTCTCTCCCTTTCCCTCTCCCTTCCTCTCTAAAAATAAATAAATAAAATCTTTTAAAAAATGACTTTTAAATATCAACATGTCATCACTGTTGTCACACATGTAAAAGAAACCTTTAATATGAAAAAATGGGGAAAAATCAGTAGGCATTCTCTTAGGAATAAATGTAGTTCCCATATAATACCTCCAAAGAATTCATATTTGTGGATTTACTTACTATGAATGTCATCTTTGCACTCAATACATAAGTTACCTGAGTGTTTGCCCTCATAAATAACTACTTATTCTAAATAATGTAACACAAGTAATTTTTAAAAGTGTTTCATGGCAAGTACAGATATTTTAACTAAGTATAAAATGTCAAATAAGATTCCTTCCTTTTTATACCCTCTTTTTCTGCCATGCAAGACTTTCTGAAAGATATGAATTAAGTTACTATCTAAGTATATCCTGAGTTTATTTTTAATTACAGTTTTAGTAATAGGAAAAGACGCTGCAACTATAAATATGAGAAAGAACTTAACTAAATGTACCCCTTTTAAAATTTCTTAAGCAGCCAGCCAGTGCTATTTTTGAAACACAAATTGGATCCCATCACTCTCCTGCTTAAAATGGCTTTCAATGACTTTCCACGGTAAGAGGATAAAATCCAAAATCCTTAAAATGGGTTCTAAAGTCTCAAATAAACTGGCCCCTTCTTGTAGTACTCTTCCCCCTGAACACAGTACTTCCTGTATACTGGTCTTCTTGCAGTTCCTTGATAACACAGACAACTTTGCCTACTTCAAAGCCTCCATGCATTCCTTTTGCGTGGCTTAAAAATCACTTCCTCAGAGATGCCTTCACCACAGACCTTCCCCACAGACCTACACCACAGTCTAAAGACAATCACCCTGTACGGCAGCAGTCCTCAACGTGTGAACTGTGAATCCAAGGACCTTCCAGGGGTTCACAAAATCAAAGCTACTTTCATAACAATAAAAGAAGTTATGTGCCTTTTTCACTGTGATGACATCTGCACTTACAGTACAAAAGTGAGGCTGGGAAAACCACTGGCACATTAGAACCATGATCAAGGTAATGGAACCAAAATGTATTCTTCACCTTCACCCACACCAACTTTCAACTTTTTTTTTAAAGGTCAGTTTCACTTGAATACAATTTTATAAAATTATTCTGTATGACAAAATGCATTCAATTTGTGGTGATAAATGCATAAAACACTTCTACTGTATATAGGAGTACATCTCATGGAAAAGCATTGATGTGATAATGAGTCGTGAGTGAAACTAGACTTTTTTTCATGGAACACAATTTTTATGTCAAAAACTGACTGTAGACAAAGCACAGGTATTCCAATTTAGGTACCGTATTTTGCCATTTATAATGAGCTCTTTTTTGCGTAAATTTTTGAGGGAAAAATAAAGATGCACACTATACATGGGTAGTGCTAATTTGTTACAGGTACATAAAATTTCTTGTGCCTTATCTGTTCTTGTGTTCTGTAAGCATTTGTTACACAAAATTTCTTGTACCATAATATGTTCAAAAATAAATGCCAAAACTCCTTTATAATATAAAAAACAAGTATCTAAATATAAATAAATAAATAATTGAATTAAAAAATTAAAACAAAAGTTTTTTTCCTGAAAGTTTGGGCCAAAAACTTGGGTACACATATACACGGAATGCATTATGCATGGCAAAATACAGTGGTTGGCAGAAATTTACTAAGAGGATGAACAAAATGAGCCTGCCACTTCAAAGAAAACATTTGATATATTTGTTGTCAATGATAAAATTGAAGCTTTTAAGTGAAAACTAGACTTTTGCAAAACTTCTATTCCTATGAGACTGACAGCTTCCCAAACCTTAAAGATTTTCCTATGAAATTGGTGGTGATATTAACACATGATTTTCTGACACTGTATGTCAACATTTAAAAGATTTACATAATTCAATAAACAAATACTTTCCAAATGCTCCATGCAAGATGCTAAAACAATCATGCAAAGTTAGAAGATCCCTTCAAAGGTCAAGAAGAGAACAAAAGATGATCCTCACTGACAGGCAGAAAACAGATTAGTGTGAAAGGTAACAATGAAAGCTAATGGTATAGAATGTAACCTTCTCTCTTGGACTGTTCTTTATTATTTCTCTTTACTTCTCATAGTTCCCAAAAGGATGCTCTTTGTCTGTTTTATCAAAGGCTCTGAAGACATTGCAAATCTCAGAGGGGAGCACTTTAAAGAGAATACAAATATGACTGTGAATTACTATTTTTAACCCTCAGACCGTCAAATTTATTTATTCTGTGTTCAATTATTATATACTAGTTACCAAAAATAAGACAATTATATACATCATCTTTTGTCATCTGCCTCTCTTTTTACTAATCTTCTTTGTCATATTCTCAGTCCTTGGTTCTCTTCCCTTTTTATTCTTTATCTTTTTCCTTCCAGTCTCATTTTTCCATTGACTTAATTAACACAAGCTGTCCACATCTACCAGTACTGGCTCTATATCTCTCTATGAATTCTAAGGCCAAATCTGATTTGGAGGTACCCTTCCAGCACATACCATCATCAATAAAGATTCTGTCAAATAGAGAAAGAGTTGAAAAAAGCTGCTACATGTACTAACCAACCTTGATGATAGCTGGTTTATAGGTCCAGGGTCAAAATGAGGAAATTTCTGAAAATATTTCCAATCTATTTTCTATTTGTACTTATTCATGAAATAATTTAGTTAAAAATTGTATATTAAACATGTATCAAGATTTATTAAAGACACCCCTCAAAACATCAAAAATGGGGTAGGGCTAACCAAATCCTCGTCAATTTAGCAACATTATTATTTTATTATTTAAAACTTTCTAAAAATAATTCTCAAAAAAGATATGGTACAATGTCCAGAGCACACTACATAAAAACAAAAAAGAGCAGGTTTTTTTGTTTTAAAAAATTGAACAAATTGCTCAAAGGAAAAACAGTAGGCCAGGGGTAAGATTTTCTTTTTAAACCAGCTGCTGTGAGTTACTTCTTTTGAATGATTATGCTTCATCTCTACTAGTACAGACGCCTATCACTAGTACTACTACTAACAATCCACACTAAACAGAATTAAGGTCATTGATTTTATCCACTCACATGGTGTGTACACAACTAGCAATACAGACTAGACCCTTATACTGGTTCATATATAGTAAATTAACTAAATACACTGCTGGTGAGAAAACTAAGTAATTTGGGGAGCTATTTCCAGCAGAAATTTCTGAAAGTTCACACGTTTCTTATTTTAGAGTAATATACACTAAGGTTTTAAAGGTCCGTAAGTTTCTCATTTGAGACAGTAGTATACCACTCAGTCTCAATTTGCCAGAAAGGTTTTTATAAAGCTAATTTCTGAGCTGTCATTAAGCTATTAAACATTTATATGCTTCACACACCATGAGATACACTGTCAGATTCTAAAATAATTCAAGTAACTTATCCTGTCAATGAGAAATTATTCTTCTTTCATTACCCACAACTTAACAAGTACAATAAAGAATTTTAAATTAGAAAATGATTAAAATAGAAAATGCTCACCTCCAGATTTTCAAAGAAAAATTTTAAACCAAAATATTTTAACTGTCAGCGTTCTTGGACCCAATTCTAATGTGGGGGTTGGGGCATGGAGGGGATGCTTCTCCACATCTCCAACAAGCAATTCTTAGACTCTGCCTGGAAATAGCATCAGATTGCACAGGGTATGGGTTCAGTCCTACAAGACTGCCCCCCAAACCCCCACTTCAGATGCCAGTTGGAAGCCCAGGTTGTAATGTGTACTTCTGACTGACTGGCTATAAATCAGAAGTTCCCATGATCCTCTCTTTGGGTTCAATTAATTTGCTAGAGCAGCTCACAGAACTCAGAGAAACATTTCACTTACAAAATCACTGGTTTATTATAAAAGGATGTAACTCAGGAACAACCAGTTAGAAGAGATGCACAGGGCAGGCCACGGGGAAAGGGAGTGTAACTTCCACTCCCTCTCCACCGCGCCACTCTCCCTTAGATCAACCCAGAAGTTCTCTGAAACTGTCCTTTTGGGTTTGCATGGAGGCTTCATTACTTGGTCATGACTGATTAAATCACTGGACGCTGGTGACTGATTTAACTTCCAGGCCCTCCTTATTCTCCAGAAGTCAGGAGTGGACTTAAAAGTTCCAACCCTCTAATCACATGATTGGTTCTCCTGGCAACCAGCCCCTATCCTTAGTTGGGATCCAAAAGTCACCTCATTATACCTCTCTATAACAAGAGGAAATTCCAAGGGCTTGGGGACCTTTGAGTTACGAACTGTGGGCTAAAACCAAATAAATATACATGAGAAATACATTCTGGTCATCTGAATGACCAAATTTTACTTCTTATAAATCACACTAACATTCTAACATTTCCAGAACTAAACATTTTACCAACCTAAGGGAAAGTAAAAACTAAATCTCCAGAACTAAACATTTTACCAACCTAAGGGAATGAAAAAATAGTATTAAAGCTTTCTATAACCTATAAAAGATATCAAATTTATAAAAAGTCAAATTCCTAGTGAATGAGTATATAGTACCAGTAAGTATGCAAAACAAATCAGTTCAGTGACAAGGCAGTTGTAACCCCCAACATCACTCCGGAACAGAACGGTCTCTGACTAGATTACTTACGTAATAGATGGATCCACTTGTTTGTAAGCATGAGCAGCACAAGACCCACAGTAAGTATATCCTGCATGGCTACAAAACAAAATATTTTTAAACTTAAGCATCAAAATCAGAAATCAAGATATTCTGAAAAAAAAAAAGCTTTGAAAGAAATATAATAACTATGGTAAACATAACAATTGAGTATATAGATTAAAAAGCAATGGACTAATAATGCAACTCCTAGACAATAACAACACATAATTGTTCTGTGTTCCAACTTAAATTTTAAAAAATATTTTGTAATTTTTTTGGTCTCAAAGAAAGTTAGATTTAGTGATATCCAAGGCTTACTTGAAGTTGCTAATGGAACACTAATGATACAGGAGTTTTTAACATTCCCCTTCAATACCATTAACAGATTATTACATAACAATGATAAAACTAAGAACAAGTCAAATGAGACCAAAACAAACACCCTACAACTAATAACTCTCTTCCCTCTGTGTCTTTAGTCGTAAGAATTTACTTGGCCTTCTGTATGTTATTTTCTCTTTTTGCTACACACCCCTTCCATCCTCTGGTGTCAGCATTAAGAGTGGGTCTTTTATCACCTATAAAATGACCATTTCTGGAACACATTTTTCTTTCTTGATGCATTCAAGTTACACAAGGCTAGAAACTTTTCCCTTAGTGCTTTCTTATTAATGTGTGGCCAGTGGTATACTGGTAAATGTTTAACAATTGGCTCTGCAGAAAAAGAAAATGTATACATATACGTATGTAAATAACCTTATTATAAATTTTACTTAATTAGAAAACTATATACAACGCAGTTTACAAATAACGAAAAAATATGTAATACTCTTTCTTTATTGCAAATTCCACATAGCCAACTGACTATCTCAGAATGCATTCACTGATTTTAGCTAAACTCTCATTCATAGCCAAGGAATGGCTACAACTGACAAGAGTGAAACAATGAAGACACTCTACAACAACGCGAATGACTTCTTTACTGATTAGATAACAGCGTTCAAATACTAGAAAGAATATTTCCTTCCTCACTTCTTTGAGCTATTCAGAATGTAAAAGGCTACAGACACAACAATTTTAAGTTTCATTTGCATTATTAACCTTTCCCCATTACTTTCTTAGAATAGAAAATCAATAAAAACTAAAGCCCTGATTTGTAGCAATTTGCCAGTTAATATGGAATAAATCATTCCCCAACCATGGCTAATTTCAAGATGCCCAGTAACCTGAAAAGACAAAACACAGTACTGGAGAAAATATTTATAAAGCATATATCTGATAAAAATATTTATATCTGAATACATAAAAAATGTCAAAACAAACAACCCAATATGTAAAAATAACTAACTGTTTTGGCAAGACAAAGAGTTCTAAAGACTGGTTGTAAAAATGTGAATGTACTTATCACTGTACTTAACTGTTCATGTAAATGGTTAATGGTTAACATGGTAAATTTTGTTATGTGTACTTTACCACAATTTTAAAAAATTTAATAGGAAAATATATGAAGATACTTCATCAAAGAATACACTGAGGTGGCAAACTGAACATATGAAAGAATGCTCACCACCATTTAGTCATCAAGAAAAGGCAAATTAAAACTAAAATGAGAGCCCTGGCCAAGCAGGTCAGTTCGCTGGAGCATCGTCTTGATACTCCAAGGTTGCAGGCTTGATCCCCAGTCAGGGCACATACAAAAATCAACAAATGAATGTATAAATAAGTGGAACGACAAAAACTGCTCTCCCTTTCTCTCCCCAATAAAATTTTTAATTTGAAAACTAAAATGAGCTACCACTAAACACTCATTTGAATAGCTAAAATTAAAAAGAGTAACCATATCAAGTATGGCAAGGATGTAGAAGTGAAACTCAATTTGTAATTGTGGAAATGGAAAACAGGGTAGCAACTGCTTAAACAGTTAAACATACTCCTGCCCTGTGATCCAAGCCATTCTACTCCTTAAAAAAAAAAAAGGCAATGTGTCCACCTCACAAAGATTTGTACACAGATGTTCATCCCTGTTTAATTTGCAATAATCAAAAACTGGAAACAACTGAATGACCCTCAAAAGGCGAATGGATAAACTATCTGAGCTATATCCATACAAAAGAACACTCTTTAGCAACAGAAAGGAATGAACTACTGACACACTCAAAATAATTATGCTTAAAAATGGCAAAACTCAATAAAGAAACATGCTGAGTGAGAGAAGCCAGACAAAAAAAGTTCATACTACATGATGCCATTTAAATAACCCTAGAAAATAAAAACTAATCTACGGTAATAGAAAATATATCAGTGGACGTGAAACGAGAATTACAAAAGGGCACAAGGAAATTAGGAATGGTGAATACGTTCATTATCTTAATTGTGGTGATAGTTTCATAGGTATATACATATTTCAAACTTATCAATTGTACACTTTACATATATGCACCTGTATGTTAATCATACCACAATGAAGCTCTATTTTTAAAATTACCCTCATCTGAAATAGGTTAAGTTGTGAATGTAGAAAGAGATTCACATAAGTCAATCATAGCAATACAAGATAGCAACGTGCTTAATTGGGAGTTCAGTTATAGAAGACATTAGGCACACTGAAATCACCAAGGGCTTTATTGGTCAGATTAATGGTAATCATTCTATCCAAGGGAGCCTATTAAGTTGCTCTATATAATAATACTTTCACAACACAGTTCTAATCTTAGCCAGATGGAAACGTATGTTGTTCCATGGCTCAGCAAATACAGTTTTGCTGTCTTCCTGCACTGATCTTGATGCTCTATAGCTTAATCAGGTGGTCTTATTGTATTTGATTATGTCCCCAATCTTCCAGGGCTGAAGACCTCCATACTGACTTTTCAGATCCCTATCACCTGTTCCTGATCTTAACATTACTGGCTCCCCCTTCCCAATTCAAAAATATGCTATCTTGGTGGGAATGCAGACTGGTGCAGCCACTGTGGAAAACAGTATGGAATTTCCGCAAAAAACTAAAGTTGGAACTGCCTTCTGATCCAGCAATCCCACTGCTGGGATTATACTCAAAAGAACCTATGCACACCAATGTTCATAGCAGTGTTATTTACAATAGCCAAGTGCTAGAAACAGCCCAAGTGCCCATCAGTAAATGAGTGGATCAAAACACTGTGGTACATTTACACAGTGAAATACTATGCAGTGGGGGAAAAAACAGAACTCCTACCCTTCACAACAGCATGGATGAACTGGAGAGCATCATGCTAAGTGAAATAAGCCAGACAGTGAAAGACAAATACCACATAATCTCACCTATTAAGTGGAACCTAATCAACAAAACAAACAAATGAGCAAAACAGACCCAGAGACATGAAAATAAAGAACAAACTGACAGTGACCAGACGGGAGGAGGGCGGGGGTTATCAGGGAAAAGAAGCGAAAGGGTCAAGTCAAGGAGCCTGAATAGAGGACTCATGGGCGCAGACAATGGGGTGGGGACTGACTGTGGGAGTGGGGGGCATGGGGCAGGGGAGAGCAATGGAGAAAACAGTGGGACAACTGTAAATGAACAACAATTTTTTTAAAAGAAAAATATATAATAAATAAACTATTAAAAAATAAATTTAAAATATATGCTCTCTTGCCTGGCCATTTGGACCTTAAAAACCATCTAATCCAGCTGGATCTGCTATGGTCTGTCTGAAACCCAAAATCTCAGACTGTGACACTGCTTTGCTCTCACTTGTCACTTATTCCATCCCTCCAATTCCCATCCTTACACTTTAAACTGGCCCTTCCATCTTAGATTTGCTTTGCAGACGTTAGTTGCTATGTCCCATCCTTCAACCCCATACTCTGATCTCTAAATCAACCTGTCTTTCTAGTCTGAGCCTCTCCCAGTTTTACCGATCCTGTTCCTACCCAACTCATTTCTTAAATGCCAGAAAGGCTTCTTAGAAGCATTGGGTTCTTGAAGTATGTAAAGGACAGAAATGGTAAGAACAGAAAATCAAGGGCACAAAGGAAGGGCATAAAGGCTGAAGAAAGAAGATGAGCAAACGTCCAAGTGTATGACGTTGATGAGAAAATATGAGACTGGCCTTAGTGGAACAAGAGAGTAATGCTAAGCCAGAGTCAGACAAGAGTTTGGGCTTCATAACACAAGTTACTGAAAAACTGTTGTATGCTCTTGAGTAGGCGAGTGACAATTTGAAACTTTTATTAGTCTAGTACTGAAAAACATGAGCACAAAGGACACATTAGAAGCAGGAGGTGCTAAGCAAAGCTCTCTTGGAAATTGTGGCATGAGGTAATAATAATGTCATGGTCTAGAATGGTGTCAGTAGTAGTGGGAATGAGAAATGAATGTTCTATCAGGGGTGTCCAACCTTTTGGTGTCTCTGGGCCACACTGGAAAGAGTTGTCTTGGGCCACACAATAAATATGCAAACACTAACAAAAACTGATGAGCAAAAACAAAAAGGTTTTAAGTAAATTTACGATTTTGTGTTGGGCTGCATTAATAGCCATTGAGTTAGACACCCTCACTAGAGTCTAAAAAGAAAAACTCAAATACCTTAGTGACCAAGTACCTATAGGAAGATAGTCATAATGGTAACAACTAACATTTCTTGACTGCTTACTATGCATCAGGCACTCTTCTGTGTAACTCAAAGCATTAAACTCATTTAATCCTCACACTAACACTATGAGATGGGAATTATTATTTTTCTCATTTTATAGATCAAGAAACTAAAGGAGAAAGGTTAAGAAACTTGTTCAAGGTCAAAAACAGATAATAACCCCAGGACTTAAAGTCAGGCAGTAAAACTCCAGCACCCATTCTTAACCACCCATTCTTTACATATTTGAAGGAACAAGGGAAGGAGTCCACGGAGTAGGGAAAGCAAGCCTAAAACCTGGAAGAATACTTACAGAATCACACATCCTATAAGACTATTACATAGGGAATGACAATAGGTTTGAAAACATAACTGAGGGAAGTGTTTTATAAGAGAACTCAGTTCATGATTTCAGTCTTTCTAAGTTGAAGGCTTAAAAGTCTACTTTAAAAAACAAAATAGTTGTCAAGAGTGGAATAGTCCTAATTTAAAGAATACATTGCAGAGTATTTTAAAAAATCATTAAGCATACCATCCCTCTTAACACCCATCATGAGAAACTCATGAACGGATCAAGAACATAATCAAAGAAGAGAACTTCTAATACTTTCATTTATCCTGGCCCATTACACGATAATGAAGAAATCCACAGTAATAATGATCAAATCTCACCACTGATCCTCTGTTCCTGCCCCCCTTCCCTTGCTAATATTCTAAATTTATATGAAAACAAGGTTTCATTAAGGGATCACTCCTAATAAAGGAGGTTTCACTAAGGGAACATCTAAGGTTTTTTTTTTTCTTTTGTGCTTAATAGCCAGAAGACCAATAAATATGTGGGCCCTATAGATATTTAAGCATGCATTGTAAAAGTATGTCACAGTCAGTCTTTTAAAAGCTATTAAAATCTTTAACACAAAGTCATCCCTGCTAGCTTTTCCAGTTCACCCTGGCTCCCAATCTAACTTTTCATGAAGGCAAATACTGGGGTTGGCCCAAAAGTCCATTTGGTGTTTTCCATACGATGGCTCTAGTAGTGCTTAGTTGTCTTTAACTTCATTCAAAACAATTTTGTTAGACTGTACTGTGACAACTGCCATATCAGCGTGCATTTTTTAAAAAACTTATCAAAACTGGGGAATTTTTGTATAGCCATTTTAAGACTGAAGATGGAAGAAAATATGTAACATTTTTGGCACATTATGCTTTATTATTTCAAGAAAGGTAAAAACACAACTGAAACGCAAAAAAAAGATTTGTGCAAAGTATGGAGAAGGTACTGTGACTGATCCAACGTGTCAAAAGTGGTTTGTGAAGTTTCCTGCTGGAGATTTCTCGCTGAACGATGCTCCACAGTAGGGCAGACCCGTTGAAGTTGATAGCAATGAAATCAAGACATTGAGAACAATCACCATCATACCATGCAGGGGCTAGCCAACATACTCAAAATATCCAAATCAATAGTTACTGGTGAAAATGAAAAATGTGCATTTTATTTTACAGAAAAACTAAATGGACTTTTTCACCAACCCAATATAAAATTATATTTTAATATCTACAATTTGTCACTAGGATAAGCCATGCCTCTATAAACTGATACTTCTCTTAATGGGGAGTAATTTTGCTTCTCCCTTTACTGCTATAGAGCAGACCCTTTACACCATTAATGTCCAACTTCTAACTGTCTAGAATTTCTGTGCCCCCACAGAGCTGCAATCAAATGAGGATACAAGGCCAATGTCCATGATCATTCACTGGTTAAGTGACAGTTTCCCACACACTGACCCGGCAGTGTGGTATAATTTAAATTCCTATGTCAGGCAAAATTACCAATTACTGCATGACAAGAACTTTCACTTGTTAAGTCTCAGACTACCAAGGTTATGGGTGAATACTATAAACCGTGAATGCCAAGAGTTTACCACACATTCTCTGTGAGGCTTTTCATCAAAGATGATATGGGGAACAAAAGAATACTTACTTAGATTCAACAAAGTCAGGTTCTCACACCCCTAGTTCTACTTAATAGCAGTAAAAATGCAAAATAAAAAGACTGGCCTAGATGAAATGAGAAGATTGGACCACATGAAACAAGAAGATCTCTAGTGATAATAAAAGTCTGTAAGATCTACTTAAGCTAAAATATGATCTGGTAAGCTAGAAACTAAAATTAAAAACAACATGAATGACAACTGGCTCTAAACAGTTTGCAGAGGCAGGAGCCTCCACACCAGCCTCCCTCAATTTTATTTTGCTGTTACTTAGCCTTTTATTATTTTCTTTCATAGGCACCGCTCAATGGCCCCCAAGATCCCTGCTTCAATAAAAAATATTAGTAGATGATTATATCCGCCCCCACAATGTCCAGGTTAGATAGTCATTATTCGAATATTTTATTTTTAAAAAATGGAATCTAGCAAATATTAAGTAAACAATACTATGAGATAAATAAAGTTATTAAAGTTAGTCAAGTCAGCCTGGCTGGTATAGCTCAGTGGATTGAGCGTGGGCTGCACACCAAAGGGTCGCCTGTCCTGGGTTGCAGGCCAGGTCCCCAGTGGGGCCCATGTGAAAGGCAACCACACATTGATGTTTCTCTCCCTCTCTTTCTCCTTCCCTTCCCCCCTCTTTGAAAATAAATAAAATCTTAAAAAAAAAATTTTTTAAATAATAAAGTTAGTCAAGTCAAACAAGAATAAACTAACCACAAGTTGCATATCTAGAATTTTTAATGGTAAAATATATAGGATTTCAGCTATTGCCATGAATAACCTATTTATATAAATAAGGATGAAAACTAAACAAGCTGCACACCTTTAGTAATTTAAATTAACTACATAATTTATGATTCATTGTCTTATAATAAATACACACTGGTAGAGCTCTACAGGTATGCCTCACTATATGCAAACTGGTGGTCTATATAAACATCTCTTATCTTCTGAATTTCTTTTTTTAAAGAGAGGGAGAGAAACAGCAATGTATGGTTGCCTCTCACATGGCCCCCACTGGGGACCCGGCCTGCAACCCAGGCATGCGCCCTGATGGGGAATCAAACCGGGACCCTCCGGATCCCAGCCCGTGCTCAATCCACTGAGCTACACCAGCCAGGGCTATCTTCCGAATTTTTAAAACTAGTTTTTATATTAAAAATAATACATGTACACAGTAAAAAAGTAAAAGTACCCCTTATTCCATACAACTCCTATCAGGTTACCTACTAACAAGTTAAACTTTATTTTAAATGTACGAAGGGGGCTTCAATATTTATAGTATCTGCTATACAGTAAAAAAAAATTAAACAAGACCCATCCCCAATCATCTGATTATATTTTTATATTCAACATGTGTTTTCTTAAGTGATGCATACCTGTACAGCTCCATTCTAAATGTTGCTAAGATATTCCTGCATACTGCAAGACGAACAACAATGCTCTCATCCAGGTATCTGGCAGTCATGGTAGAAAGGCTTTTGGAACTCCTAGTTCATGAGATCATTTCAATATATTGTATATCCTTGGGACACATACTGTCTCCTGTGCCCCAAAATAAGTAAGGTAGCTCTAAATTCAAACAAAGGATATTTTTTAATCATATTAAAATCTTCTAAATTCCTCAAATGTGCCTGCCTATATGTCAAATGCATTTTCACCGGGGGCCACATCAGACTCACGCTTGCCTTCAAAGGGCCAAATGTAACTTTAGGTCTGTATAAATGTAATTGCTCCTTAACTAGGGACAAGGAGCGCAGTGCTGCTGCCAGTAGAAACAAGGTGCCGGGCCGGATAAAACAAGGTGGAGAGCCAGACTCAGCCCACTGGCCTTGTGTTTGACACCTGTGGGTTAGTCATTAAGACTGATCAACAGTTTGTTTACGGGTCAATATTTATTCTCTAATGATATCATTCTATTTAATCTACATCAATATAAAAATGAGCAATCTGCTTAAGCACTCTCAAAAGTGTGCTATCTAGGTTCTGTGTTTGTGTTTTTAAGGTCTCCCTTATATGCTTTATACCTATAAAGCAAAATCTAAGAAAAGCTGGGTCCAGCAAGCTAGAATTTATAAAATTTAAAGTATGTTTTGATTGACTTGATTTGAAATAAAAATAGAATATTAAAATTTTCAGTTTTTTAATTACTATATAAGCATATGCTTAAAAAACACATCTGTGCTTATACAACAGTAAAAAATTTGTTACTTTTCTACCTCAAAAAAAAGTAACTCTGCAAAGGAAAATAATTACTTCTAGAAACCATATAGTAAGATAAATTACTATACTATATGTTCATATGTTAACAAACATGGACATTGCCTATATATGCATCGACATTACAAAGTCACTATATAGTAGGAAAAAAGCACACCATAGCCATAACTATTTTCAAATATCCATTTTAAAACTTAAGTTAACTTGGTCCTGACTGGTGTGGCTCAGTTGGTTGGGTATCATTCTGCAAAGTGGAAGGTCAACAGTTTAATTATTGGTCAGGGCACACACCTGGGCTGTAGGTCAGGTAGGTCCCAGGTTGGGGGCGTACAAGAGGCAGCCTCAATGTTTCTCTCACACACTGATGTTTCTCTCCCTCTCTCCCTCCCTTCCCACTCTCTAAAAATAAATAAATAAATAAATAACCAACCTTTTTTAAAAAACTTAAGATAATTTGGAAGTCTTTTATAAATCAATATATTTGTAACTTAGGCTCAAACATTTCATTTCCCAGGCCACTGCAAGTGATTTCAATTTTATACTAACTACAATAAGGAAACAAGTTTGGCTACTTTTTCATAAAAAACTAACCTCAACTTAATTATATGTTGATTCAGCTCCGCTCCCACATTTAGAACAAGTTTTAACTAGGAGGGGAGCATACCACAATAGTCAAACACCAGCAAAGCAATGGGCAAGACAATACAACCAATCTCATGAGTTACTACAAAGAGATCCATTGTTTCTCACCCAATCAAGGTACCTTGCTTTTACAAAATTCCTCTCTTATCCCGGTATCAATTTTTCTTTCTCCACTGGTTCATTTCATCAACATTATAACACTTTAATATCTTCCATGCTGAATAAAAATTCTCCTGACACCATATTCCCACTGCCCTATTTGCTTAATTTACAGCAAAATTCCTGGGGGGAGGGGAGGGGACTATGTATACTCGCAATCTTCATTTCACTCTCAGATTCTTTCTTGAACCTGCACCAATCATGCCTTCATCCCAACACCCCACAGAAATTGTTCTTATCGAGGTGAACCAGCAATGTCCACACTGCAAAATCCAATGTCAATTCTCAGTCTTCATCTTATTTGACCAATTGGCAAATTTCACGTAGCTGATCCTTTCCCCTCCCCGACACATTTTTCATCCTTTTGCCTCCCAGAGACATCATTCATCCTTGGTTTTCTTTCCTCTTTGCTCACTGGTCCTCCTTCAATATCTCCTTTGCAAATGCTCGTCCTCATCCTGCCCTCTACACTAAGTTGTTTGCCTAAGGGGCTTAGTCCTTGAACCTCTTCTCTTCTCTATCTTTATTTTACACCCTAGCCAACTACAGCCTGTGATGTATACACCAAAGCAGCCTGGCCCTTATTCCCTGTACTACAGTTCTTATATCTAGCTGCCCATTCAAAATCTCTACTTGGATAGCTAACAGGCATCTCAGCATTAACATGGTCAAAGTCAATTCCTAGATTCTACATAAACATACCCACCTCCATCCATTTGCGCCTTATAAGTATATAAGCAATTCCATCCTTCCGGTTTCACAAGCACCAAAACTTAAGAGTTCTCACTGACTCTTCTTCTATTTTATTGGTACTTACCTTAGAAATATATCCAGAATACACCACTTCTCATCACTTCCACCACTAGCCCTTAGTCAAAGCCACTCTGTCATCTCTTCTCTTTACTACTGCAATAAGCATCCTAAATTGGACTCCCTGTGCCCACAAAACTGAACATCCATACAGAAGGCAAGAGTAATCCTTTTCAAACCTAAGTCAGATCACGTCACTTTTCTGCTCAAAACTTCTCATGACTTGCCATTTCACTTGGAATAAAAACCAGTTTTTATGATAGCCTACAAAGCCTCTCCATGATCTAGCCCCTGGTGCCTATCTCATCCACTCGTCTTTCACTCACACATGCCACTCCAGCTACACCAGCCTCCTTGCTTCTTCTCAAACACACTAAGCATAGCCTGCCCTAGAGTCTTTGCGCTTGCTGTTCCCCCGCCTGAAACCCTCCTTTTCTAGGCATCTGCATAGCTTCTCTCTCCCATCATTTAGGCTCAAATGTTACCTTATCAGACCTGTTCTCACTATCCTATATAAACTAGCAACCCCCTACCCATACTGTCACTCTCAATCCTCTTATCTGCTTTATTTTTCTTCGTAGCACCCATCAGCACCTGATAAAGAATATAATTAATTGTTTACTGTCTGTTTTCCTCCAGTACTAAAATGCAAGCACTAAGAGAGAAGTGATTGTAATTTATTCAAAAAGCATCACAAAGAAGAGTACCTGGCATTTAGCCTGGTACATATTTGCTGAATGACCAAATAAATAATTGCAAGCCATTATGCTAAAAGTTTGACAAAGATTACCTCATTTATTCATCAAAAAACTGTATGACGGTACTATTATTATTCCAATTATACTAATGAGAGAAAAGGCACAAGAGATTAAATAACTTGTCTGTCATAAAGCTTGTAGTGGTACAGCCAATCTCCTGTATCTATTAATGGATCAACTTGGAACATGCGAATGGAGTACTTAACAAAATGTTTGGCACATAAAATACCTAACATTTATGGAATACTTATTACATGCTGAACATTAATGTAGGATCTTTGTGTGTTTTTACTCATTTAATTCTCATACTGTTTAATAAATGTTTGCTATTATTATTTTCGTTACTTATTATTTATCAGGGTACCAACCTTAACTCAATAGAAGTCATAAAAGATGCTGCTGTGAGAAGAAATTCCACAAACTGCAACTTTAACTCTTCTTAGAAAAATGTTAACACGTGCTTAAGAAGCAACGTGTTTTGAATATTAGCACTGGAAACTAAATCAAAATTAACTGGCTTCCTATCATACACAGGCACATCATTAATAGTACATTTGTCATCTCTCAGTTTCCAAAAAGCCCCCTAATATTCAAAGACAAAATACTCAAAGATTTTCATTACAAAAAATCTACTCCTCCGGCAAAACTCTGGTTGCTACTCCACATTGCACCATATTATGGTTAATGCATATTTTTCACTATAAGTTTAAAAGTATGTGGATTAAAGTAAATCTTTTTAATGTTTAAAACAGAACTCACTCATTTATACCAATTATTACTGAAATCACCAAGTTTACCTAATGTAAATATCCCTCTGCTTTAAGTCAGCTTAGTACCAAAAATGAGTTTTGAAATTACTGCATTTGAGAAAATAAAGTGGCCAATTTCCTTTACCCTTGAGTTAAAGTCATAGGATTCATGAAATTTACTGTAATTTTATCAGCTCAGCATATCATTGGGGATTTGATTTATAGCTCACCCTGTAGACACTCATTCTTCATTAACAATTAACATATGAAATATTCTGGGCAAAGACCCTAAAACTTACGGTGCGATAATGGCTCGAGCAGGCCTTTTCGTAGACTGTACTTGCGAAAGCCAACCTTCCAGCTGTGCGTTCAGCTGCGGTCCTGTGAAAAGAGAAAGAGGGAAACGAGTCAGCAAAGCAACGTACTGTGGAGAACCATACATGACACAAAACTCTCATTAAACCTATTTGGGACTAAAATACCTTAACAGATAGTGGGATCATCAGTTTGGATGTTAATGTTTGAAACTTAACCAACTACACACACAGTCTCTAGCAAGCAATATGGTATGGCCAAATACTGGATAAACTAAACTTGCTTTTATCTATTTGTTCGATTCCTGGTCAGGGCACATGCCTGGGTTGTGGGTTCGGTCCTAGATCAGGACACTTATGAGAGGCAACCAATCGATGTTCTTCTCTCACATTGCTGTTTCTCTCTTTCTCCCTCCCTTCCCCTCTCTCTAAAATTAAATTTTTAAAAAATCTTTTAAAAAATGATTCATGTTGATATACGGAGTTGCAATTCATTCATTTTCAATGCTGTTGCAGGAGTGTCGAGCCCATGGGTCCCACGCAGCCCAGGATGGCTATGAATGAGGCCCAAGACAAAATCGTAAATTTACTTAAAACCTTTTTTTGGCTCATCAGTTTTCATTAGTGTCTGTGTGATTTATGTGTGGCCCAAGACAACTCTTCTTCCAGTGTGGCCCAGAGACATCAGAAAGTTGGACACCCCTGCAACTACTGCCATGTATGAATATACCCGAATTTATTCACCCTCCTGTTCACAGACATTTTGGCCATTTCCGTATCACTGTTAATAGATAATGCTACAAAACTCTCGTAAACATGTGTTAAAAGTTTTTATGGGACTTATCTAGAAGTAAAAGCAGTGGATCATGTCTTCAACTCTACTACAACACTGCTAAACTGCCCACTAAAGCAGCTAGAACAATTTATCCATCAGTGTAAGGGCAAAATAGAATTAAGAAGTTTAACTCTCCCTGTTGAAACTAAGAGAAACCCAACACACACTTTTCTTAAGAGTATTTTCTTTAGAAAACTTGTAATTGTACAATCTTTCTCTGCACCTTTGAAATGTATATAAATATTTTTTTAAAGATTTTATTTATTTATTTTTAGAGAGAGGGGAAGGGAGGGAGAAAGAGAGGGAGAGAAACAGCAATGTATGGTTCCCTCTCACATGGCCCTCACTGGGGACCTGGCCTGCAACCCAGGCATGTGCCCCGACTGGGAATCGAACCGGGACCCTCTGGTTCTCAGCCCACGCTCAATCCACTGAGCTACACCAGTCAGGGCTGAAATGTATACAAATATTTTTAAAAGCTAAATAAGCTTCTAACCAGCAACCCAGGACTGCCCTTCTCTAGGACCTGGTAGCCATCTCCTTGAAATATGATCAAGGAAGACAGCTCCCTTTTCTGCCAGTTTCTGAGGAAGGACAGGAGCCTCACTTGAGTAGGCCACCTAGCCACATACGTAATTTCAAATACCTACTGTCATAAATGTTTCTTTTTCCTCTGGATAAAAGAGAGGAAAGAGAGTATGTAGTTAAAGACAACATACACATGTGACAAATGTTGCCATCAAGTCTTCTTACTTGAGCACTATTATAATTTATCTTGAGAGCATGTGTGTAATTGGTTGTATCTACGTATCTCCATAAAAGGAAGAGCTCTCTTTAGATCTTTGCAATCTCTTAGCAGATTGCTTGTGATGTGCATCATATTTTAGGTTAATGCTTATTCAAAACTAAAATTGTTTTCTTTTTCTTCTACTTTTAAAGAGAGGTTTCCTGAGATGGCAGGAGGTTTCGGTTAAATTGTATTTCTCCAACATCAGCAATAGTTAAAAACTCCCATTTCCCTATATCTTTATCAATATTAGATACTCTCAGAATTTTTAATTTTTGCCAATTTGATAGGTAAGAAATGGTATACCTTTGATTCTTCTAATTTGTATTTCACAAATATCCATTGAGATTAATTGTGTGCTGGTTTGGAAATTCTTTGGTATATATTTAGGACTTTACTCATAAATAAGTCAAACTTCTAACAGCCCATCTATAAATTGCCAAAGTACAAAAAAGTCTGATTCAGAATTAAACAATGTAGTTTATTTTTAAAACTTAAATTTAAGAACAAGTACCAAAAATCTATATGCAATATTCTCATTATTAACTCAAGGAAAAATAGTAAACTAAAATTTTAAATGCCTAATAAATTTCATATTAACTTAAAAGTATGTATGGTAAATATGTAAATATTTCCGTATTACAAGAAGTTGCAAGGCAGAAATTGAAAAACCCTGTAAGAGCAAAGAAAATATCTCCCAATAGGCTGGATGCAAAGAGGCCCACTCCAAGACACATAATTAAAATGGCAAAGGTTAAAGATAAAGAGAGAATCTTAAAGCAGCAAGATAAAAGCAGTTAGTTACCTACAGGCAAGTTCCCATAAGACCGTCAGCTGATTTGTCAAAAGAAACTTTGCAGGCTAGAAGGGATTGTCAAGAAATATTCAAAGTCATGAAAAGTAGAGACCTACAGCCAAGATTGCTCTACACAGCAAAGATATCATTTAGAATCGAAAGGCAGATAAAGAGCTTCCCAGACAAGAAAAAACTAAAGGAGTTTATCACCACCAAACCATTATTATACAAAATGTTAAAGGGGCTTATGAAGAAAAAGAAGATCAAAACTATGAACAATAAAATTGCAATGAAGACATATCTATCAACAATTGAACCTAAAAAAACAAACTAACCAAACAAGAAAAACAGAAGCAGAATCAAGGCTAAAGAGAGTGTTTTGATGGCTGCCAGATGGAGATGGGAGGGGATTGTGGGGGAATGGGTGAGGAGGTGAGGGGATTAACAAATACAAATAGGTAGTTACAGAATAGCCATGGGGATGTAAAGTACAGTACAGGAAATGGAGTAGCCAAAGAATTTATATGCATGACCCATGGACATAAACAATGGTGTGGGAATTGCCTGAGGGAGTGAGAGAGGTACTGGGAGCAGGAGAACAAAGGGGAAAATAAAAAATATATATATTAGAATGGATTAACACTTAATAAATAAATACTGAACAATAAAAAAATAAATTAAAAGAAAAAGTAATACCCTATAAGAGCAAAGAAAATATTTCCCAATTCAGACACCCTACTGCCACCAACTTCACTGACTTTAAGCACTAAACCAAGCTTTCTGATCAGTCCCTTTGGAAAAGGACCAATTTCTACAGAAGGAACCTAAGGTTAAAGCCAAATTCCAATCAATTTATTCTTACGGTTGCTTAATTGTTGGTCTATAAACTGTCAAGTAAAAAAATAAATCTGAATTCTTTCACAGAGGCTGATATTTGGCAATATGTTATCCTTAATACATAATGATAATGTAGAATGTAGGCTTTGTTTTTCAAATACCATTGGACTTAGAGGGGCACTGATGAACGTAAAAATTAACCATTGCTAAACCCCAGCAAAACTACACTATGGTTATGAGGGACAAATGGGCATTTACTCCTTTGGATAAAAGAGTAAAAGTAGGTTCCCAAAAGATCAATGCTAAGGTATTTCCTTAAGAAATAGATAACAAACAATGTGCTGTTAGCAATTCACTAACAATTCTGTTTGAATCTCACTTGAATCAAACAATATTTCACTAACACGTTTATTCACATGGGAACAAACCCACAAAAATATTAAACACATACACACACACCTCCTTTTCAGGAATTCCTATGCAACTAATTAACAGAACCATTCTAAGATACAGTAATTAAGTAAGCCAAATTGGTCTTTTTACACTATTCTAACTCTGTTTGGCCTATTCCTCCTACCCCTCCTTGCCCCCTACCTCATCACCCACCCGAAAAAATTCAGTGGTCTTCTCAATCTGAACAAAAATCATGTGTTCAATAAACTATTCTCAAATAATGTGCAATTAAACCACCTGAAGATCTTACTAAAATGTTAGTTCTGATTCTACAGGTCTGGAGTAGGGCCCAAGACCCTGCATGTCTAACACTTTCCCCAGGGAATAGTAATGTTTGCTGGCCTATGGACCGCACTCTAATAGCAGGTCTAGGTCAATGGTTCCCAACCAAAAAAAAAAAGGTCCTGGACTCCAAAGACTTCACAAATTTATATGCATACCAAAACTTATCTAGAAATAAAGTAAGTCTAGCTAAATGTAAGATCTATCAACTGTAAAGAACTATGTATTCATTTAAAATTAATGAAAAATTTTCAACCTTTTTAAAGCATATATTATCTCAATCAACAGATAAAAAGAATAACTCTACTCTCTATAGATTGCTCTACCTTACAGTTACCTTACAGCGTTATTTCTTTTTTTTTTTTTTTAAAGATTTTATTTATTTATTTTCAGAGAGAGGGGAAAGGAGGGAGAAAGAGAGGGAGAAAGAGCAATGTATGGTTGCCTCTCACATGGCCCTCACTGGGGACCTGGCCTGCAACCCAGGCATGTGCCCCGACTGGGAATCGAACAGGGACCCTCTGGTTCCCAGCCCGTGCTCAATCCACTGAGCTACACCAGCCGGGCCTTACAGCGTTATTTCTACTGGCTATTTAATAAACTACTACATCATAAGGTTAGTTATGACCAACAATGTTTTAATGTCACGAATAACATTTGGTTTGTTTTTTAATTGAACAAATATTATGGAACAGCTATTTATGTGTCAGGAACTGATGTGGATGCTGGAATTACAGCAGTAAACAAGACAAATGTGGTATCTGCCTTCATGCAGCTTATAACTGTCAATGTCTTAAATCCAGTGACGATCAGATTGAAAGATGAAACATCAAAATTTCAGACACCAGGACAAACTAGCAAGAGAGACACATTTGGTTAGAGGAGGAGCCTTCCAGTGTTGCTCAAATTATTCCATGTACGTAGGGCAAACAATGACCAATTGCCACAACTTTTTTACCATTCTTTTTTAAGCAGTTCCCGGCCTATTGGCACAGTAAACTCAATTCTATAAGACTGGTTAGGGTAAAGTAACAAAAGACAAAGCAGAAGCAAAAAATATAAATCTAAACAAAAGGATTAATAAGACTGTTAGCACTCAGTATTTTGTTACTAACCATTCTGTGAAATATGTTCAAACCAAACTAAGAAATAAACTCTGACCTGTGGTGAAAAACATACTAGATTAATATGTATATCAAGATTATAAGATTAATATGTATATTAAGATTATGCTGGACTTCTTTTAACAGTGGCCCATGGATCTCTGAATTTCACAGGCCAATAAAATTTCAAAAGAAATCTAGATACCATATAGGATTGCTGATATTTTTACTTTACCAAGAATGGACATTTAAAACATATCAACCATTTATCTATGATCAGCATGAATTTATAAAACAAATATAATGTCAAAGAGTGGAAGAGCACAATTTTAAGATAATTTCAATCCCTTAAACTGAATATATGCACCACATTCCACTGACTCCAAGATACTATCAATATTAAGGTGCATCATTATTTTATGTACAACTAAAAAAGAAAACAAATTCCCAAGTGAACCAGAACATATAGTTTCCTAAGACTTAGGGTTTTTTACTTTATATTTATTGGAAAAGCTCCTTAAGCTTATTTAGACATGGTTTTTCATGTAACACTCTTGTGTTTATACAAAAACAAAATCAAAATAGCCACGGCTGGTGTGGCTCAGTGGACTGAGTGCCAGCCTGAGAACCAAAGGGTCACCAGTTCAATTTCCTGTCAAGGCACATGCCTGGGTTGTAGGCCAGGTCCCCAGTCGGCAGCGTGCAATCTCTCACACACTGATGTTTCTCTCCCTTTCTTTCTCCCTCCCTTCCCCTTTCTCTAAAAGTAAATAAATAAAATCTTTTTTAAAAAATCAAAATAAATTCAAGGTATTCTTAAAATTTTCCTCATATTGACTGATAATCTGATATCTAAATTCCTTTTAACTCAGAATCATCAGTGATTTTTGTTTTTCTGTATCATCACCCTCTGTACCATTTAAAGAAGTGCTGATGCAATATTTCTTTTATTTTTTAAAGATTTTATTTATTTATTTTTAGAAAGAGGGGAAGGAATGGAGAAAGAGAGGTAGAGAAACTCAATGTGCGGTTGCCTCTTGCACACCCCCTATGAGAGACCTGGTCCGCAAACCAGGCATGTGCCCTGACTGGGAATCGAACCAGCAACCCTTTGGTTTGCAGGCCCATGCTCAATCCATTGAGCTATATAAACCAGGGCCAATATTTCTTTTAAAAGTGTTCCTCTATTGTCTCTGAGATACTCGTCTAAGAACCTGACACACATTGTCAAAGTCTCGATGCCATCCTTTCTTGATCTTACCAAAAGGTATCTCCAGAAGATGTAACTGATAAAAGGTTTCAGAAGATAACCCAGAGTTGGTGATCTCTTCCATAAATGGTATGTTAACTGAAACCTTAGTGGATTGCAGTTGTCTAGGAATAGCGGCAGGATTAATAACTGAGTTCACAAATATGAGGGGGACCCCAAAAAACTGGAATTATCTTCTGGAGGGTGGGCTCCTTGTAGACAGGCTTCCCCTGCTGGGTGAGTGTTCTAGGAACCCATCTGTATCAGTGCACCAGCTGGCGTTGTTGTGAGAGGCTGTGTTCAGCTTCAGTGAATTTTTTGGAAGACTCTTTCACTGTGTTTGTCCATTTCATGACCAGTGATTTACGAGCACATCTGCCCACACGGTGCTGAGTGTTCAGCAGTTTTTGACTAAAAACAGCATGACCTCCATGCCCCACCCTCCTAATTTACCCAGTTTCTCCACCCCTGTGACTTTTTGTCTCCCCTGATGTCCTCAAAGAGAAACATTCTGCCAATGTGGAAGAGGTGAAACAAAAAACGGCAAACTGAAAGGCATCAAAATCAACGAGTTCAAAAACTGTTTTGAGCAGTGAAGAAAAACATCTCAACAGGTGTACTGCATCCAATGTAGAGTACTTTGAAGGTAACTGAAGTTTAAACATGTAAGAATAAATACACAATTTTTAATAAATAAATTCCTGATTTGGGGGGTTCCCTCCTCATAAGTAGATAGTGACAACTACTGCTATTTTAAAACTGACAAAGATTTTAATATGCCATTGACTGTAAAACACCTCATTTTCAGAAATGCTAAAATGTGAGGAAAATATACATCTTAAAATCGATTAACTATAGTAGTACTGTGAAAATCACATGCACTACAATGTTCTGATATTTATTTCAATGCAGAAGAGTGAATAATTCATCAAAGACCAGCATTTGGGAACCACTTCTCACAAAAAAAGTGTCTCTGAGAAGACTTACCAACTACAACCATCTTATTTAATTTTAAAAGTAAATCCATAACATTTCAGCTGCTCTCCTGAAATACTTTCATTGACACACTTCTGTGACCACGTACTTAGAATTTATTGCTATACCATTTACAAAACTTACTCTCTTATTTTTAGATGCATCTCAAGGGATGCTGTTTGTTTTTATGTATCCAGGATAGGACGGCTCACACAGAAAGTTACATGCCCTTGGGAACACAGAAACACAAAAACTGTCACAGTGAATCTGACCCCAAACTCACGTAGAGCAGTGCTGCATCAAACCAAAACAACTTGCTGTGAAGAACACAGATTGTTCTCCCTGATATAAACCTCAAAGCTTAGACCAAATCCAAAAATCTTGGATTCCTTACTACCCACTAATTTATTTAAACATTGTAAGAATTTATCTGCATTTTTAGCTAAACTCTAGTTCAGAATACAATCCACAGGGACAATTAACCATCCAAATGAACAGTCTTCAATGCATAACAACCAACGAACATAGTTGGCCAACTGAAAAGCACTTATCACTATTCTGCTCACTCATATACAGCTCTCAAAATTTTTATATAGTTAATGCCAATTCCATTGGCATTTCACACCTGAAAGTTCTGCAAATTTGGAGGACCACAAGGTATGCCTTCCTGCAGGTCATTTACAAAATTGTAATATGAAAACACGTTTAGTATTAATTTCTTTAATAGTCTATTAATTTGGATTCTCTATTACCACTCCAAATATCCGTTTGTAAACAAATTCCCTATCAAATGATCGCATTAAATCCCCTGATAGTGCCTGGTTATAGTTATCTAAATTATTTTTTAAGATCAAGATACTGATTTTTTTGTGTGCCATTTTTTGTTTTTAAAAAAATATGTTCAATACCAAAATTGGGGGAATACATATTAATGGAGAAAAATAATAATCCCACAATTATAGAAAGCACCAAAATTATATTTTCCAAATTTCCTTCTAGTCTTTAAAATGATTTACAATTCTATAACCTGCTTTTATTTACATAATATTTTAGCATAAGCATTTCCCTATATTATGAACTCTTTAAAAACATTTTATGGCTGAGGACTTCTGCCAAGATGGCGGCGTAGGTGGACGTACTTCGCCGCCACGCAGAAACGAACTGAAGGGAAGTCCGACACCCAGGAAGTGGGAGAGGAAGCACATCCAGGCCAGTAAGAGGGGCAGAACCAAGCAGAGGAGTGGAGTGAGAGGCAGTATGCCTGGAGGGACTCACGCCGCGAGCACCTAAACAAAACAGGACCCATAACAAGTGAACCCTGCAGGCCGGCAGTGTATCCAGAGAGGCCAGTGGGAACCAGCAGGGCCGAGACTGGTGGAGGAGGAAGTAAGAAACTAGGGAGCAGATGGTAATAGGACGCCAGCGGTGATCGGCAGTTGCCAATGCTCCCTCCCAGGCCCCGCCCCCAGAGGAAACGTCACCGAAAAAGCGGCCCAGGTTGCCGGGCACCTGAGAATCTGACAAGTGCGCTGAGATAAAAAGAATGAAAATGGCCAAAATGAAAGATCAGAACAAATTACAACTAACGGATGACGACATAGTCAACTTATCAGATGCTTAGTTTAAAACGCTGGTTATCAAAATGCTAACAAAACTGGAAGAAAGGTGGACGCAAATAAATGAACAATTGAAGAACACGATAAAGATAATGAGGGATGATCTACAGGGAACCAATAGGGAAAAAAAAGGAAGCTGGGACTCAAACCAATGGGGTGGACCAGAAGGAAGAAACAAGAATTCAAAAAAATGAGGAGGGACTCAGGAACCTCAGAGACATTTGTAAACAACCCAACATCCGGATCATAGGGCTGCCAGAAGGACAAGAGGAAGGCCAAGAAATTGAACGTATTTTTGAAGAGATAATGAAAGAGAACTTCCCAGATCTGGCAAAGGAAATAGGCTTCCTGGAAATCCAAGAAGCTCAGAGAACCCCAAAGAAGTGGGACCCAAAGAGGAACACACCAAGGCACATCATAATTACAATACCCAAGATTAAGAATAAGGAGAAAATCTTGCAAGCAGCAAGAGAAAAGGAGACAGTTACCTACAAAGGAATCCCCATAAGACTGTCAGCGGATTTCTCAAAGGAGACCTTCCAAGCAAGAAGGGGCTGGAGAGA
>PVJI01004738.1:42188-55246 GCA_004026765.1 Micronycteris hirsuta | reverse complement strand
ACCCCAACCAGGGATCAAACTCGCAACCTGGGTATATGCCCTGATGGGGAATTGAACCCACAACCTTTTGGCCACAGGACTATGCTCCAACTAGCCAAGCCACACCAGCCAGGGCTGAATAATTATTTCTTTATGTGAATGGAGCAGTGCTTCCTTAAACATTACTTCTATAAATAAGATGTTTAGATTGTTTCTAATTTTTTGTATTATTTAAATAATTCCATAATATGTATCTCTATTTCTGTATTTAAAATTATTTCCTTTTGGGATTCTCAAAAATGGAATTACAATATATATCATTATGAACCTACATTTCAATACATATATTCAAAATCACATTCAAATCCCTTCAAAATCATAGTAACATCCCTTCATAATCCTGCCCAATGCATGACCGTATACTCACTACCCAAAATAATATTTTACAAGATTATGTAATTTAACCCATGTCCCCTTTAGCTAAAAATTAAAACTTAACACCCTACCTTAATTATTGCTATATTTAACATTTCAAGATAAATTAAACATTCTCCTTCTCTCATTAAAGCAATTTTACTTTCTAAGAATTTTTTTTCCTAAAGATATTTATTTTTTTGCATGACTGCTAGTTTTCCTTGCCAGCCATAAGTTACTCATTACTAATGTTCAGCAAACAGCTACTACTACTGGCCCTCACTGACGAGTCACATTTAACACCTTTTGTACCGCTCACGCGTTTTCTTGTGTTTCACGTGCCATCTGTTAAGGGCCGCATCACGAGAAGATTTAATTAACGTGCAGTTTGCCCAAAAACCTGCGGTCCCTGGCGTATGTCTTAGAGATTTCTATGCGGTACAAAATGTGTTAAAACCAAGCCTGCTATGCTACGTTGTGCTGCTGTTTAAAATTACTCACAATCCTGAATATTTTTTATATGCTTCTTCAATTAAATTTTTTTACTAATGGGGTATAATTTTTCATCCCTTTAAAAACAACAATTCTTTCTCCTATAATAGTCAAAAAGGGGTCTTCAGACCAGAATATTCTAATTTATTTATTTCAGAGAGTGATCTGCGTCTTACCCCAGGGCTATTTCATCACATTCTCTGGGGACAGCAACCAGGAGCTTTTAACAAGCTTCTAACAAGCTCTCCAGGTGACTGTGATACACATTAAAATGTGAGGCCCACCGCCAGAAAGAAGTTTATGTGCACATGCTATATGAATGAATAAATATATTTACGAATGAATGTAGCTAACAGACTACTGGATGGTTTATAACAGAGATTTTTCATTGCAATAAAAAATGTTAGCAATATACAAATGCTTGAGTTTTTACCTCCAAACTACTATGAAGCCGTTAAGTGATCCGTTGTTTTTTAAAATTTACATAAGTTTATTTTTAACAGAGTTTCTAGCATCTCATTTCAATTAATGCCTCCCCAGCTTTTCCCTTCAATACTGATGAAAGAGGAAAATGAACTCAGATTCATAAACACTAAGCGGTACAACCACCCACATTCTCTTTCTAATCTTCTCAGTCCAAAAATTCAGAAGAATTTAGTAGATGAACACCACAACATCCCCAGTCATTTCAAAACTCCCGTGTTCCTATTTGTAACTTAAATTGAAGTGTGGAGAAGATGCATGTTTATACTCTAACATATGATCAAGTATTTTAGTGAGGGAAATACAAACCTGGATCATAAAAGGTAACCACCTAAAGTGGTCAAATGCTTAAAGCTGGGTCCACAATATTTCCTTAATGCATTTGTAACCAGGAATCTTTACTTTCTTCCAATTGCAGCTAGCATAGGTTTTTCCCCTTTGGGTTACAATCAGCCAGTTGATGCTAGTGAATATGCATAATTTAGTACCAAATCCAAAACATAATCTGTGGAAAAAAAACAAGTCTGTCTTATTGAAAAGTATCAGGACTAGGATAACACCTCCCACACAAGGTAACACCTCTCAGGAAATTGCTAAAAAATAAGTTTCTTGAGATAAAAAGTTAGAATTTTTTTTAAAGATGTATTTATTTATTTTTAGAGAGAGGGGAAGGGAGGGAAACAGAGAAGGAGAGAACAGCAATGTATGGTTGCCTCTCACGTGGCCCTCACAGGGGACCTGGCCTGCAACCCAGGCATGTGCCCTGACCGGGAATCGAACCGGAACCATCTGGTTCCCAGCCCGCGCTCAATCCACTGAGCTACACCAGCCAGGAAAAGTTAGAATTTTTATTCCTCATATATTTTCACCACAAAACAGACTTGTAGACATTACCATATTCTCATCCTATTCTGTGTAATTCAGATTTTCTTCAGTAAGAGTTGTCAGTTACAGAGTTTGATCAAAAAAGTGGATTAGGCCCAGTAGACTACACCAAATGAAACATGTAATACAGCTGCATACATGTGAACTGATAAAACAAATATCTAAGACAATCTGCCCTGGCTGGTGTAGCTCAGTGGATTGAGCGCGGGCTGAGAACCAGACGGTTCCGGTTCAATTCCCGGTCAGGGCACATGCCTGGGTTGCAGGCCAGGTCCCCATGAGGGCCATGTGAGAGGCAACCATACATTGCTGTTTCTCTCTTTCTCTGTCTCCCTCCCTTCCCCTCTCTCTAAAAATAAATAAATAAATAAATAAGTCTTTAAAAAAAAAAAATCTAAGACAATCTAAGCATCCACCAAAATAAAACTGGTTAAATAAATCTTGGTAGATCCATAAAGTAGAATATTTGGCAACTGGAAAACCATGAGGCAAAATTTTATGACCCTCTATGGAAGACATCTTAATTGAGGAAGAAAAGAAAGCATGGTACACGACAGAAAGTACAATGTCTTGCCATTTTTGTGTGTACATATATATCACACATGATTATATACCGGTTTGTATTTATGCAGAGTATCTCTGGATGAACTCAAAAGATGGAGAATAGTATTACATCCTTACAAGGGAACTAAGAGTAGAGAAAAACTTTACTTTTCACTGTATACTCATTTACATGTATCTTTTGCATTTTGTACTATGTACATGTACTACCTATCAAAAAATTAAGTATAAAAAAATACGGCACAGCCCAACTGGTGTGGCTCAGTGGACTGGGCGCAGGCTGGGAACCAGAGGGTCCCAGTTCGGTTCCCAGTGGGGGCACATGCCTGGGTTGTGGGCCAGGTCCCCGGTGAGGGCCATGTGAGAGGCAACCATACATTGCTATTTCTCCCTCCTTTCTCCTCTCTCTGGAAATGAATAAATAAAATCTTAAAAAAAAAAAATACGGCACAGTCACATAACATAATACCATGAAGTCATAAACAATGATGCTGCAGTGTTTATGATGCTGCAGTCTTCCATGTTTGTAAACATGGAAAAAAGGCTCTAAATACTAGATCCAACTGGAAACAAACCACTGTTAGACCTAACACAATACTTAACATTCATAATCTAGGTGAAATAAATAAAACCAAACAGCTGAGAATTGTTACTTGACAAATAATACACACCTCAGAGTAATAGGATACATATGGACCAATGTGACAAGATTTCCCTAGTAGCAAGGAGGGCCCCTTTTTACTTCATTCCCCTAAGAGCGATGGTTATCACCAAATTTCTGGTAGATAAAATCAGAGAATATACAAATAGTCTACAAAAGAATGCTCTAGAAAAGAAGACAGTAAAAATCGTATTAATATCTTTTAATAATTTTTCAATGAACAAAATGTAAGTTTCAACCGTTTGCATTTCTCAGGTTTATTTTTATTTTTTGGTTTGTCTTTGGTCTAGCAAGGACTTCAATTATTCTTCACTCTGACTTCTCCGGCAATCATTTACCAGATAATCTAGGGAAGTTAAATTGCTTTTTGAAGCAATTAACTATAATCTAATACAATTTTTGTTTTTGTGTTTTTTGTGGTGGCATGTTTGAGGCCCGTTTCTTCTTTCACTAAGCACCACTACTGCATGTGCCAGCTCATCCACCTAAACAATTACGTTTCTGATTTTGCAACCACGAAATGCAAACAAAAAAATCTCAGCAAGTTCTCCCTTGATAACTAGCCAAGAAAACATGCCTGATGCAAACTGAAAGTTGGGCCTGCCAGGTTATCAGATATGCAGGAAAGAAAAAGGAGTCGGGCATAACAACCATCAACACAAAAGGCTTCCCAAGGTGATGGTTTAGGGCAGGGGTATCAAACTCATTTTCACCAGGGGCCACAACAGCCTCACGGTTGCCTTCAAAGAGCTGAAATAATTTTAGGATTGTATAAATGTAAACTATTCCTTAACTGTTAAGGAGTCAAAATTACATTCTGCCCTTTGAAGGCAACCGCAAAGCTGATGTGGCCCCGGGTGAAAATGAGTTTGATACCCCTGTCTTAGACTGTCAAATTTAAACAAACCAAAAAAAAAAAAAAAAAAACCCAGACACACGAAAACAGCTATCCAGTGTGAATAAATCAAAATTATACCTATCTTTTTGTCAGATCAGTAAAAAATACAATTTTTTGGTGTGCCACAGAATTTTAGCAATTAGTTTATGTGTGCCATAAAATGAAAAAAGTAGAAAATCGCTGCCTTAGACAACTGTCACTGGCATCTACTTTTGAACCAGTACCAATGACGGAATTAAAGACAGACCATGAAGTTTGTTTTAAGATGGGGACTTTGGCTTGGACACACTGAAAGTTTTAGGAGATAATAACGCAACCAGGTAAAGATGTACAGTTGGTAAAGAATAAGAGCCTTAAGTGCAGAAAAAGGGATCAAGGACAGAAACATAGATTTCAGAGTCATTTAATTAGGTGGGTAAAGACAAAAGGATGGATTAGAAGCATGGGAGGGTGTACGTACTGATGATGACAGCACAAATGTTAAAAACTTGCATGGCAGACTACAGACACTTGGGCATACAAGTAACAAGCTGAGGCAATGAGGGAGAAAAGGGGTGCAGTGCAAGAGAAAGGGGGAAAATACAATATAAGGAAAGCAAAGAGATTAGATCTTCAAGATTAACAGACTCTAACATGCTGCAATGAATGAGAACAAAGAAAATGTTAATCAATATATTTGGTGATTATGAGAAATCAGTAACCTTAGAGTGATTAGTCTTTAGTGATTCATGGTAATGATTTAGTTTACAATTAGTTGCAGACAAGATGAGATGCAAGAAAATGGTGAGCAAATTATACCAGTCCAAGAACTGCAAGCAGCTACACTGCCTCCTTTTTCATCTCTAAGTCGCCCAGTTTGAAGTCTCCAACACCTCAGATACATCAATGCACTCATTTCATAAAATACAATCTTAGGCATTAGGAACTATATTTTTATATCTCACAACAAAAAAAAAGCCATCTATTAATATCATGATAAAGTCAACATTCAGGTATGCTTTTAGAATTTTATCCAAATAGATCGCAGACAACCTGAATACAGAAGTGCATTTTTTGGAAGCTAAACAGTTTCTAAGATTTTCTCTACACGTTCACATTAAAAATGTATTACAGGTTAACAATCCTGCAGCTAACACTGTAGCGCTCAAGCCTGTATTTCATGTTATAAAGGAGACTGATAATTAAAAATACTAGCATTTGGTACTGGCAGCATAGCTTTCATCTAAGGACATCAAAGCGGCTTTTAAACATCTATTAATTATGGCCTTTCTAAACTATCCTGTTTGCTACAGCAGAACACAAGCAAGAACATGATTACATTCTACCCTGATGACACATAAAACATAATTTAAAAATCTGTGATTAATATTCAATAATTACAATAAATGGGGCTATAACAACAGAAGTTACTTTGGATAAAGTACTTCAAAATGAAAAGTAAAATCTCAATTTGAACTTCAGTAACAGTCATGCAGAAAAATTTAGAAAAGAACCAGACTAAATACTCTCACTCTAATTAAAGATTTATTTTACAAATACTATAAACAAGATAACAAATGCAACAAAAGTATACCGTCTCCAGCTATTCTGATATACTTGATGTTCAATTTAAAAAGGGGGTGATAATACAGAAGAAAAAACTGCAAACTAGGACACGAAACAAATGGAATTTAGAGTAGCACCTACAATGTGACAACATAGTACTGAGTTCCTTAAAATGTTATTCTTGGTTAACTGTCACAGTAAACACATGATATTATTATTATCTCTAGCTTACAAAGAAACAAAAAGGCAACATTTCCTCAAGTTCATACACCTAATAAATGGTAATGCCAAGATTTTGACTGTCAGGCTGCCCTACTACGTAGCACACTGCCTATTCTAAGAGGCAAGTGGTCCGCTTTATAGTCCTAGCTTTCCCACACCCCTGGGCCTCAATTTCCTTTTCTGCAAAATGAAGAGGGCCAACTCAATGTCTGTAATCCTAGGTTACTGTAATGTACTAAGAGGCAGAATTGTTTAGATTGATGTTTAAAAATTATCGATCACTTGGTACGCATTTCACTAGGTGTGCCTCTTACGCCACAAGCTTTCATTCTATGCTTTCCTCAGTGTTTTATCAGAAAATAAGCAAGTCAACATAGGAGTGACAGAGAAGCACCAAGAACCTCATTCCCAAAAGTGAGAAAAAACACTAAAAAAATTAAATACTATATAAGACAACTTAATGACTCTTAAGAAATTACAACTTGGGGTGCTGAACACACAACACAATACACAGATGATGTATTATAGAACTGTATACCTGAAACCTATATAATTTGACTAACCAATGTCAGCCCAATAAAAAATTTTAAAATTTTAATTAAAAATTAAATTTAATTAAAATTAAATTTAAAAAAGAAATTATACCTTTCTTAATAAAAAAAGATCCTGAAACAAAGCCTTTTATGATAAAGCTTTGAAATTTATGAATCTCAATGTATTTTAATCATTAAAAGATCATCAGAGGGCATTTTATTAATTGCCAACATTATTTAGAAGACTTAGATACTTTGATTTTAACAGAGTTAGGTCAGCCCTGGTGGGGTGGCTCAGTTGGTTGGAGTGTTGTCCTGTACACCAAAAGGTTGAGGGTTCGATACTGGTCAGGATACATACCTAGGCTATGGGTTCGATTCCCAGTTGGGGCATGTACAGGTGGCAACTTACCAATGTTTCTCTCTCACACTGATGCTCCTCCCCTTTCTCAGATTAATAAACATATCCTCAGGTGAGGATTTTAGAAAATATATACTTTAAAAAAAAGAAAATAAAAATCCAGGCTCCTTGGGAAAATGAATTCCACAGTGGGGACAGCAGATGTTAAATGAACCTGAAACATCTTATACCAAATAAGATAGTTAATTTAATATGTCACATTAACTGAGTTATATGGTGACAAGAAATTTTGTCAAAGGTCACTCTGGGTGTATCTATGAGGGTGTTTCTGGAAGAGAGTCACATTTAAATTTGTACACTGAGGAAAGCAGACTGCCCTCCCTGATATGGGAGAGCCCCATCCAATCAGCTGAGGGCCTGAATAAAACAAAAAGACTGACCTTCCGGCCTCATGGCCTTTAAGCTGGAACGCTGGCTTTCCCTCCCTTTGGTCAAACCGAAACAATGGATCCTTCTGGGTCTGGCGCTGACCAGACTCTGGACTGAGACTATGTTGTCGCTCTCCCGAGCCTCCAGCTCGCCAACTACAGATCTCAGAACTCCAGCCCACAAAACTGCATGAGCAAAATCATTATAATAAATCTTCCTATAAATACACATATGTATCCTACTGGTTGTGCTTCTCTGGAGAACATAAGCTAATACACCAGAGAGTAAGAAAACTATTAAAAATCATTAAAGCCATGTCAAAAGGACCCAAGAGTGAGCTTAAAGGGGCACCCACTAGCTAAATATGGGACAACCTGAGTCTCTTTCAAACCTGTAAGTTCACAATGACACTTGAAAAGAAAATTTACCTATGGTTACTAATGGATAATGCTAGGGAACCAACTCATTATTTTGGTAACTGGTAAATAAAAGAAAAGAATCAAGCATTACTTATCTTACATTTTCTATATGAACTACTTCTTCACTTAACATAATAATTGAGGATGGGAAGTATCCATTAAGTATTACAGATAAAAAATGAAGGTAAAATAATAAAAAATCACCACTCTGTAAGCCCTACTAAATGTATAGCTCTAAACAATGAACATGAATGGCTACCAATATGAGCAAAGTGACAACCAGGAATTCCCTAATTCCAGATAAAAATACAAAAAGTCTAGAACTTCCCGCCAGGACGTAGGCATAGGTAGACACACTGTGCCTCCTCTCACAACCAAAAGAAGGACAACAACAAATTTAAAAACAAAAAACAAAAATAGAACTGCCAGAAAATCGAACTGTATGGAAGTCCGACTACCAAGGAGTTAAAGAAGAAACATTCATCCAGACCAGCAGGAGGGGCGGAGCCGGGCAGTCCGGTGGAGAGGACTCCAGGCAAGGCGGTGGCTGGAGGACCGGGACAGGCAAGGCTGCAGCTGGCAGGACCCGGCAGCCCCACATTCGCATGCAGATAAACCAGGAGGAACAGCTGCGGATCAAAACAGACCATGCAGTTCAGGGCCCCATAGCAGGGAAATAAAGGCTCAAACCTCTGACTGAAAACACCTGTGGGGGTTGAGGCCACAGCATGAAAAACTCTCAGCCTCACTGGAGAGTTTGTTGGAAAGACCCACAGGGTCCTCAAATGTATACAAGCCCACTCACCTGGGAATCAGCACCTGAAGGGCCCAATTTGCTTGTGGGTAGCAGGGGAAGTGACTGAAAGTGGGCAGAGAGCGAAGCAGGTGCCATTGTTCCCTCTCAGACCCCTCCCCCACATTCAGCAACATGGGTTACCCCACCCTGGTGAACACCTAAGGGTCCACCCCTTACTACGTAACAGGCATGCTGAGACATATATATATATATATGTGTGTGTGTGTGTGTGTGTGTGTATATATATATATGTATATATATATATGGCCGAAATGAAAGAACAAATCAAAATTCCAGGAAAAATATAACTAATTGACAAAGAGCCAACCTTTCAGATACACAGTTCAAAACAGTGGTTATCAGGACGCCCACAGCCTTGGCTGAATATGGTCGCAAATTACAGGAAAAAGTGAAGGCTATGCTAAGTGAAATAAAGCAAAATGCACAGGGAAACAACAGTGACCAGAAGGAAACCAGGACTCAAATCAACAGTTTGGAGGAGAAGGAAGAAAGAAACATTCAACCTGAACAAAATGAAGAAAAAAGAATTCAAAAAATGAGGACAGGCTTAGGAACTTCCAGGACATCTTTAAATGTTTCAACAACCAAATCACAGGGGTGCCAGAAGGAGAAGAGGAAGAGCAACAAATTGAAAACTTATTTGAAAACATAATGAAGGAGAACTTCCCTAATCTGGCAAAAGAAATAGACTTTCAGGAAGTCCAGGAAGCCCAGAGTCCCAAAGAAGTTGGGCCCAAAGAGGAACACACCAAGGCACATCATAATTACATTACCCAAGATTAAAGATAAGGAGAGAATCTTAAAAGCAGCAAGAGAAAAGGAGGCAGTTACCTACAAAGGAATCCTATAAGACTATCAGCTGATTTCTCAAAGGAAACCTTGCAGGCAAGAAGGGTTTAGAAAGAAGTATTAAAAGTTATGAAAGGCAAGGACCTACATCCAAGATTACTCTATCTAGCAAAGCTATCATTTAGAATGGAAGGGCTTCCCAGATAAGGTCAAGTTAAAGGAGTTCATCATCACCCAGCCTTTATTATATGAAATGTTAAAGGGACTTATCTAAGAAAAAGAAGATAAAAACTATGAACAATAAGATGACAACAAACTCACAACTACCAACAAATGAATCTAAAAGAAAAGAAAAAAACAACAAAACAAAAACTAAGCAAACAGCTAGAACAGGAACAGAATCACAGAACTGGAAATCACATAGAGGGTTATAGCAGGGAAGAGGAGGGAGAAATGGGGGAAAAGGTACAGAGAATAAGTAGCATAAATGGTAGGCACAAAATAGACAGGGGGAGGTTAAGAATAATATAGGAAATGGAGAAGCCAAAGAACTTATATGTACAATCCATGGACATGAACTAATATAGGGTGGGGGGGATTGTGGGGGGAATAGGGTGTGCAGGGGTGGGGATAAAAGGGGGAAAATGGGACAACTGTGATAGCATAGTCAAAGATATATTTTTAAAAAATACAAAAGGTCTAAATCTGATCAAGTCTCTAAATCTAGGATGTTCAGCACAGGAATCACTAGTCACATGTGGGCAATTGCAATGTAACCAATCCAAACTGAGATATGATATAAGCGTAAGATTTCAGATTTCTAATATTTAGTACAAAAATATTAAATATATCAATAAATATATTGGTTACATGTTGAAATAAACATTAGGTATAATGTATTAAATGAAATACATTAAAATCAATTTCACCTGTTTCTTTTTTGTTTTAAACTGAATACCAAAAAAATTACAAATAACCAATGTGTGGCTCAAATTTATGGTTTTTATTATATTTACATTGGACAGCCTGCTCAACTGATATATTTACAAATTTTTACAAACTACTTAGAAGAGAGAAACATGTTGACCACCAGCACAGAGATCCAAACAAAGTCCAAGCACCAAAACCCAGGCTATGGAAATCACTAAAAGTCAAAAATACCCAGTTTCTTCAACAACAACAAAATGACAAGGAAATTAAAAAGAAAGTAAGTGAGATAGAGGTGGAATGTGGAGATTTAAAGAGTTAACATCAGGAAGAAGGCAAAGATGCCCCCTCTCTCAGCACTGCTTTTCAATATGGTACTGGAAATCCTAGCTAATACAGTAAGAAAAGAAAAGATAAACAGATTAGCAAGGAAAAATAAAAACTGTTCTTCTAAGCAAATGACATGATCATCTATGTAGAAAATTCCAAAGAACTGATTAAAAAAAAAGACCCCCTCCTAAAATTAGTAAGCAATTATAGCAATTTTTCAGGACACAGAGTTAAAATACAAAAGTCAATCACTTTTCTATATACTAGCAATAAATAAGTGGAATTTGAAACTAAAATGCAATACCATTTATATTAGCATACAAAAAATGAAATATTAGGGATAAATCTAACAAAGTATGTATAAAATCTATGTGAGAAAAACTACAAAACTCTGATGAATGAATTCAAAGAACTAAATAAACGGAGAGACATTCCATGTTCATGGATAGAAAGACTAAAAGGTTTTTGCACAGGAAAGGAAACAATCAACAAACAAAAAGACAACCTACTGAACAAAAGAAGGTATTTCACTATGATACATCAATCAGGGATTAATATCCAAAATTTATGACTATCTTATACAACTCAACACCAAAAAAACCAAACAATCCAATTAAAACATGGGCAGGGGACCTGAACAGACACTCCTACAAAGAGGACAGACAGGTGGCCTACAGACATATGAAAAGATGCTCAACTTCACTAATCAACAGAGAAATGCAAATTACAACCACAATGATATCATCTCACACCTGTCAGAATGGCTATCTAATCAATCAACAAACAAATGCTGGCGAGGAAGTGGAGAAAAAGGAATCCTCATGCACTGTCGGAAGAATGCATATTGGTGCAGCCGCTGTGGAAAACCGTATGGAGGGTCCTTAAAATTAAAAATGGAACTGCCTTATGACCCAGCGATTCCACTTCAGAGTATAGATCGAAAGAAACCCAAACATTAATTCAAAAGAATATATGCACCCCTATATTAATTGCAGCATTATTTATAATACCCTTCTTTTAAATAATCAATGATACAACCTTTTTCTCATACAACTATCTGCCATTAAAACTAGGCTTAATATTCATATCCCAGAGAAAGCTAAACTATTTGATGTAGTTCTACATGCATTTCAAAGATTTCACATAGGCTGTTTTAGTTAAAATTTACTTAAAATGTAAGTTTAAAATCTTTAAAAGAATACTGTATTTAGGACTTCCTAAGATGGCGGCATAGGTGAATGCACTGTACCGCCTCGCACAACCAAACAAGGAAAAAAATCAGAAATCTACACATCCAAAAACAGCCAGATCTAACAGAAAATCGAATTGAGAGGAAGTCTGACAACGAAGGAATTAAAGAAGATACATTTATTCAGTCTGGTGAGCCGAGAGGAGCAGGGCGGAGGGAGAACACTCCGCGACCCCGCGGCGAGAGGGGAGCAGACGGCAGGACCGCGGTTAGAGGAGCGGTTCCAGCAGAGCCGCAGCACACCCAGACGAGGGGGCCCAACTGAAGCGTGGTCTGCGCCCGGCTCATCCGGACCCAGCAAGGCCGAGACTGGTGGACTGGGCAGGTCTGCATTCACATGCAGAGAGACCGGGAGACAGGGCAGGGCGAGGCCCATCGGCTCGGATTGGGAGCGCCTGTGGGGGTGGAGTCGGCGGCGGGAGGAACTCCTGGCCTCACAGGAAAGTTCGCTGGGGAGCTGTGCAGCCCGTCCACCCACCCCGGAGCAACCCCCGGAGCCAGCACAGAGGGGCTCAAATTGCTTGCAGGAGGCGGTGTGGGTGCGGACAGCGGAGAAGGCGCCATTGTGCACTCAGGTCCCGCCCCAACAGGCTAGTCACAGCCCAATCACCGGGAGCTTCCGGGCACAGGGGATCCCCAAGACTCCACCCCCCTTACAGTAACAGGCTCACCAAGAAAAAATAAAATGGCCCAAAGAAAGGAACAGATCAAAGCTCCAGAGCTAACCGACCAAGAGATAGCCAACCTATCAGATGCACAGTTCAAAACCCTTGTAATAAGGATGCTTTCAGAATTCGACGAAAAATTAACGAAATTGCTTGAACAAATGAGGAGAGATCTGCAGGGAACCAATAGAGATAAGAATGAAACTGGGACTCAAATCAATGGAGTGGACCAGCAGAAAGAAAAAAACATCCAACCAGAAAAGAATGAAGCAACAAGAATTCAAAAAATGGAGGAGGGGCTCAGAAACCTCCAAGACATCTGTAAACGTCCCAACATACGGATCATAGGGCTGCCAGAAGGAGAAGAAGAAATCCAAGGAATTGAAAAAATATTTGAAC
>PVJI01004738.1:0-42088 GCA_004026765.1 Micronycteris hirsuta | reverse complement strand
CATTACCCAAGATTAAAGATAAGGAGAGAATCTTAAAAGCAGCAAGAGAAAAGGAGGCAGTTACCTACAAAGGAATTCCCATAAGACTGTCAGCTGATTTCTCAAAGGAGACCTTGCAGGCAAGAAGGGGCTGGACAGAGATGTTCCAAGTCATGAAAGGCAAGGACCTACATCCAAGAACACTCTATCCAGCAAAGTTTTCATTTAGAATGGAAGGGCAGAGAAAGTGCTTCGCAGATAAGGTCAAGTTCAAGAAGTTCATCACCACTCAGCCTTTATTGTATGAAATGTTGAAGGGAGTTATATGAGGTATGGAGGAATATCAACAGGGGAATGGTAGGGGGAGAGGGTGGGAACGGGGCACAGAACAAGTAGCATAAATGGGAGGTAGACAACAGACAGGGGGAGGTTAGAATAGTATAGGAAGTGCAGGAGCAGAAGGACTTATGTATATGACCTATGGACAAAACTAAAGGGAGGGGAAAGGTGGGGTAAAGGGGTGGGGGGCAAGAAGGGGGGAAAGTGGGGCAACTGTAACAGCATAATCAATAAAATATAGTAAAAAAAAAAAAAAAAGAATACTGTATTTAGGCAAAACAACCTAAGTTAGATGTTGCCACATTTGTAAATGGTATAAAACCAACATTCTGTCAATGGTTATCTTTGGGTGTCAAATTATGGGTACATACTTCTTTTGGCCATCTCCATAAATTCTAATTTTTTTCTATAGTAACCAAGTAATTTTATGATGGAGGGGAAGCTTTATATAAATATAGGATAATACAGGACTTCCATTCTATAAAGGAGGATGGAAACAAAAATGAATACTAGATTATAATTGACATAATTTCACTAAATGAAATTGCTATGTAAGATATGTTAATAGGTCCCAATCATTTGACAGTAAATCAACAAGTACTTTTAATACAAATATAATTCATTAATGAAACTTGATTGATTTCTTTAATGTGTGTTAGTGTTTAGTTGAAGGTTTTTAAATTTTGTTTTGCTGTTTACATAATAAGAGTTCCAAAAGTAGTTACTATGAAATTACTGTTCTGACCTCTATTCTCAAATATTATCTTGACGAGCCCTCTGAGGAATTAACCAGGATACTTAGACAATAAGAATCAAAACACAGAAGTGTCAACCAGGAATCAGGAGTTTTGCCTGTGTGTCTCAATCTGTGGCTCAGGAGCCTCACTCAAGAGAACTAGTGATATGCTTAATAAAAGTTGAGATTCCCAAAAGCCTAACCCAAAAAGACTCAGATTATATATGAAAGTATCAAGCCAAGATCTGGCAAAAAGCACTTGAAAGATTATTTTATTTCTTCCTGTAGACCTTAAATATCTTCCTCCAGCCAAACCATGACACCATCACATATTATTTAAACAGTACCAGGTATCTCATCTTGTGAAGTAATCGTGGTTATCTGAGTCTGTCTCACTTAGCAATAGGATGCATCTATAGACTTGAGCTCCTGGCTTCAACTAACACCAAGGGTTCCAGGGCTGCATACATCCAGGTTGGGTTGACTACAAATAGCTTCTACCCTCGCATCACCAACTCTGCTCAGGAGCTCTCATGCCAATCTCCTGACCTGGAAGTCTCTGAATCTTGCACTGCCTACAGTATTATCCTAGCAGTATTAGCAGATGTCCACCTCCTAGCAGCAAATCTTCCAGATACTCCTATAGTCAGCCTCTGTTCTGTTAAGTGACCAAACTGCAGAGCAGCAATTTTCAACCGGTGTGCCACAAGAGGCACACGGGTGTAACACAAGAATTTTTAAAACATGCAATATCTGACTATTTAGTCAGGGGCGCTGACCTCTTTTCCCTTAGATTGTCAAATTAAAAAATGACAACAGCCGCCCTGGCCTTGTGGCTCAGTTGGCTGGAGTGTCATCCCATGCACCAAAAAGTTGCGAGTTCAATCCCCAGTCTGGGCATGAGCGGGGAAGCAACCAGTAAATGTTTCTCACATCGAAGTGTCTGTCTGTCTCTCTCTCTCTCCCTCCCCCTTCCTTTCTCTCTAAAAACCAATGAAAACATATCCTCAGGTGAGGATTTAAAAAAAAAACTGTGGCACACAGGTTGAAAATCCGCTGCTTTAACTAGACAAAGCTGGAGTTTAAGGAAAATTCTCAGCTCCAGATCTGTGAGACAGAGACGGGACTCAGCAGACAACATTGTAACATAGGGTCTTACTGGGCCCAGTCAAGTGAAAGCCTACGCTCCTCCCAAACCCATTCCGTACCACCTGGACACACAGAAAATGCCACCAGCTCTCTAGAGTACTTCACTTACGCATCCTTTAGTGACCATCTAGAAAAGGCAGAAGTATCCTATTTCATTTTTCCCTACCTCCCCATGCGGGCTGAATACTAAGAAACAAAGTGTCTTTGCCTAGAAACAAAGTATCTCTAGAGAATGAAAAGGAGAGAAAGGAACAAATTCACTGCAATAATCAGCAGAGAAAGGAGTCTATGCTCTCAAACATACTTAAATGTGGCAAAAATTAAAATGCTGAAAATGTCAAAATATATAGAATATAATGACCTCACATTAACAGTCATTAACAAGCCACATTTCTAAAAATTACTAAAAATATATGCTCATATGTTAAAAGCATAAAGAAAAATAAAAAAGAATCCACAATGTCCAGGGAGGTGGAGTACACGTACAAACCACTTTCTCTTCAGGCCCATAAATTGTACATAAGGTAGATTTAACATCCAGACTCTTAATATAGCTAATTTCAATTACTTTTACTGTAATTAGTGCTCCTCAATTAAATATTGAAGAAGGGACACATAAAGTGGCAAAGGAGAAAGCAAATTCTGTTTAAAATTTTTATTTTTTAAAAATTATATTACAGATTGTTCTATTAGGGTTGTCTCAATTTTATCCCCTTTACCCTCCTCCACACAGCAACACCCACTCCCTCAGAGACTCCCCACACCATTGTTCACATCCATTGGTCATGGGCAAAGATCTTTGGCTACTCCATTTCCTACACTGTACTTTACCTACCCATGGTTATTCTGTAACTACCTATTTGTACTTCTTAATCCCCTCACCTCTTCACTCATTCCCCTGCATGGCTCTTCCCATCTGGCAACCATCAAAATGCACTCCACTCTCCATAGCCATGACTCTGCCTCTGTTTTTCGTTGCTGTTGTTGTTCTATTACAGTTGTCCCAATTCTCCCGTTACTCTCCCCGCCCAGCCCACCTGTTCTTGTCTGCTTAGTGTTTTTTAGATTCAATTATTGATAGACATGTATTTATTGCCACTTTGTTGTTCATACATTTAATCTCTTTCTTAAATAAGTCCCTTTAACACTTAGTAATGGTTTAGTGATGATAAACTCCTTTAGATAATTTTTTTTTGGTCTGGGAAGCATTTTATCTGCCCTTCCATTCTAAATGATAGCTTTGCTGGGTATAGTAACCTTGGCTGTAGGTCCCTGCTCTTCATGACTTTAAATATTTCTTGCCAATCCCTTCTAGCCTGCAAAGTTTCCTTTGAGAAATCAGCTGACGGTCTTCTGGGAACTCCCCTGTAGGTAACTAACTGCTTTTATCTTGCTGCTTTTAAGATTCTCTCTTTAACATTTGGCATTTTAATTATGATGTATTTTGGTGTGGGCCTCTCTGCATCCATCTTATTTGGGATTCTCTCCGCTTCCTGAACTTGCATGTCTATTTCCTTCACAAAATTAAGGAAGTTTTCTTTCATTATTTTTTCAAATAGAATTTCAATTTCCTGCTCTTTCTCTTCTCCTTCTGGCACCACTATGATGCGAATGTTGGACCACTTGTTGTTCCAGAGGCTGTTTACCCTATCCTTGTTTTTTTGGATTCTTTTTTTCTTCTTGTTCTGATTGACTGTTTTTTGCTTATGTTCCAAATCATTGATCTGATTGTTGGCTCCCTCCACTCTACTATTGTTTCTCTGTAAGTTGTTCTTTATTTTAATTAGTGTATCATTCATTTCCAAATGGATATTTTTATGCTATTGAGGTCCTCATTAAGTTCCTTGAGCATCCTTATAACCAGTGTTTTGAAATCTACATCTGATAGATTGCTTATCTCCATTTCATTTAGTTCTTTTTCTGGAGTTTCGATCTGTTCTTTCATTTGGGCCATGTTTCTTTGTCTCCTCATTTTGGCAGCCTTCCTTTCTTTCTATGTATTAGGTAGAGCTGCTTTGACTCTGTGTCCTGGTAGTGTGGCCTAAGGTAGCAGGTGTCCCATAGGGTCCGTGGCACAGCCTCCCCTATTACTCAAGCTCAGTACTCAAGGTGTGCCCTTCATGTGGGCTGAGTACACCCTCCTCTTGTAGTTGAACCTTAATTGCTGTTGTCAGGGACTGGCTGTGACCACTGACCACCAACCTCCGCCCTCCGTGTTGATCAGCTGTGCACGGGCAGGGTGGAGGTGCTCCGATGTGGTCTGTAGCTGTCCACTGCGTGTGCAGGCTCTGGGTTTTCCTGAGTGGTACAGGCCAAAGTCAGTCCTCATCTGTGTCGTGCTTGGGGCCCCCCTGCCTGAGCTATAAAGCAATCTGCAGATAGTTGCTACTTGTGCTGGGCTTTGAGGTTTCTAGGCACATCCAAGCTATGAACCTAGGCTAGATGCTGCTAGTGCCCGGACTGGAGCCACTTAGAAAAAAAGTATGAGGGTAGGGACTGGGGGCTCGCTGAGGCTGGCTATTGCTTATTTGGGAGGATTTAGGAAGTTATGGAGCATAAGCCAAGACCAGTCAATCATACAGAAAAGCCACTGTTAACAGCTTGTTTGAGCCCGTACATTTGGTGGGGCAGAATCTTAGGGGTTTTCCAGGGTGGTGCAAACAGTGTTAGCCAGGATGATGAAGTCTCAGATATTGCACTGGCCTGCCAATTCTGTGACTCTCTGCAAGGAGAGCTCAGAAAAAGGACAATGGCCTCTGCCCACCTTTCTGTCTGGGAGAAAGATGTCCCCCAGCCCTCGTCTTGATGCCAGACACTCCAGTTCCTCCCTGTATGCCACTGATGCCTTTCAAGCTGCTACCCCATTGCTGGAGCTCAGAGGGAGTGAGTCCACGTAAGCTGATATATGAGTTCATTAAGAGGAACTGCTTGGAACTCCAGCAGTTTCTTCCACCAACTCATTCCCCGCTGATTATTTCTGCCAGATGTTATAGAGACTTATCTTCCTGGCACTGGAACGCTGAGCTAGGGGACCTGGTGTGGGGCTGAGGCTCCTTGCTCCTGAGATATTCCTCCTGAATTTTTATCCACCTCACATGGATGTGGGACCTGTCCATTCTTCATCTCTGCCCCTCTTACCAGTATAACTAGATGGGGTTTGTTTAATTCTGTAGTTGTCAGACTTCCATTCAGCTTGATTTCTAAGAGTTCTGAGTGATGGTTGTTCTACAGTTTAGCTGTAATTTTGATGTGGCTGTGCGAGGAGGCAAGACATGTTTACCTATGCCTCCATCTTGAACAAAAGTCTAAAATTTTTAAAGAGTTGAAAGTAGACAAGCATTCAAGAACAGCACAAACAAGGTGAGCTGAAAAGCTTCCCCATGAACATTCCAAATTCAGAAGGAAGTATGTCAAACCTATAAAGAAGCCATTTTCAAAACTAATATAAGGTATTCAAGAAGACAGCTCTGATGTATGAATAATTAAACATATCAAGTATCAAGGGAATATCCATTTCTAAAAACTATCAATTATTATGATTTTTTAAATTTTTACAAGTTTATTTGAGCCAAACTGATGACATATGCCAAAGAGCAAGATCTCACATGCTCCGGATAGTTGAGCATGCTATGATAATATTCTTGCTATTTATACAGATTAACACAAAATACACATCTTTTTCCTTTTAGTATCCCAACCTTTCATTTCCTGATTAAATAAACACCAAAATCTTCCATAAGAAAATAAATCTTGAGGTTATAGACCTGAGATTTATAAGAGAGGATGAACAAAATGAAAACATTTATCAAAAAGCATTACTAATGTTGCATATGGAGCTTTTTATCCTCTTTTTCAATAGCAAGCAATTACTGAGGCCCTTGTATGCACAAGGCACTAATTTCAAAAACATGTATTAGTGACAACCATTTCCGTCAAGAGCCTTACCAAGTTGGGGAAACAGCTGAACAACACAAGGTATGATGCACACAGCACCCGAGGAGAAATTTAAGAGTTCAGAAGGAAAAATGCTTGGAAGAAAAATGGACTCAAATTAGGTCTGAAAGTTGAACCAGAGAAGCAGAAAACGGCAGGGTGTTTCCAAACAGAAGGAAGCTATGAACAAAAGTACAGAAGTGGAAAAAACAACTCCAGTTGCATGAAACAACAGCTTGCCGAGCTGGGAAAGAAAGAGCTAGAAAAAGTGACCCCTTAAAGTCTACGTTAAACAGTTTGCTTGTTTTTCCATATAGACAAACCATAGGAAGCCACAGAAATGTCTTAGGCTTGAAAATGTGTTTTAATTATAAGAGCAGCATACTGAAATGTGTACTGTACAGTTTATGCAACGTGCATAACTAAAAAATTTAACTTTACATATTTTAGATTTTTTAAGATTATCTTGCTTTTATTTATCTTATACTACGAAACTCCACAAAATAAAATGTTTTACAGTTCATATGATTTCCTAACATTTATTTTCAAATAACCATATATGTTTAATAATACAGAATGGTAATTTATGAAAAGCCTTGTATGGGAAGCAACATGGAATGGTGGTTTTGAGTTCCTATTGTGGAGCCTGCTGGTTGGAACACCAGCACAAACTCCGTGACCTTGAACAACCTAAGCCTCAGCTTTTTCACAGGATTGTTGTGGTAAAAGAGAAATCCAAGTGCACATGTCAGAACCGTTTTCATAATAATACTAGACATGTTATTCACTTCGATCACAGTACTGGCATTTGCCTTGATGGTCAAAAGTAACTGTAGCTAAACTGCTGGTAACTTATTAGCAGTAGCACAAACCATACTGGTAATTATTACATTCTTCATTACCACACACTCCTCAACTTAAAAAAACAAAAAAAACAGTTTCATTTAAGAGTGTCTTTGATGTAGCTATCTATAGCTGTAAATATTACACATTTTATTAAATCTCAACCCCTGAGTACCCACTTTTTCATATTCTGTATGTTGAAATCAGTATTAATGGTTATCTCAAGGGAAAGCTCTTAGATGACTGAGCTGCAAGCCAACCAAGCCACCTTTTTATGAACACCATTTTTCTTGAAAGAAAGACTGACAAGCCCTGGCTGGTGTAGCTCAATGGATTGAGCGCGGGCTGGGAACCAGAGGGTCCCAGTTCGATTCCCTGTCAGGGCACATGCCTGGGTTGCGGGCCGGATCCCCAGTGAGGGCCATGTGACAGGCAACCATACATTGCTATTTCTCTCCCTCTCTGTCTCCCTCCCTTCCCCCCTCTCTAGAATAAATAAATAAAATCTTTAAAAAAAAAAAAAAAAAAGACTGACAAATGATGGGTACTTAGTCTTGGATATGAAGCTGATGTTTCCTTAGAAATCAACAGTGAGTAATCACATAAAAGAAAACAGCTGTCAGTATCTATTGCTAACTATATAAAATTCAAGCTTTGAGAAAATTTTGCTAAACTTTGTTTCTACCATTGGAAGCTTAACACCTTCCCAAATCAAAGACTTTTCTGATGAGAAAGGTGATATCCATAAATGTGTTTCCTTGAAAATGAATAATGAAATGTGTAAATATTTGGAAGATCTGCATAACCTAATGAACAAATACTTTCCAAACAACTAATGCATGGTGTTAAAAAATCCTGCATGGACCTGTTTGGGTGTGGCTGAAGCGTCATCCAGTACACCAAAAGACTGCAGGTTCGATTTCTGGTCGGGGCACACACCTAGGTTACAGGTTCAATCCCAGTCAGAGAGCCTCCCAGTTTCTTCTGTCTTCCTCTCCCCCTTCCTCTCTCTCTAAAATCAATAAACATATCCTTGGGTGAGGAGATATATATATACATACATATATATATATATATATATATACACATATATATATATATAAATATAATCATGGATGGAAGATATATTCAAAGTAGAGGACAGACCAACTGGTTTTAATAAAACTCCCTTGCTATGATTTCAAATTCCATATTGCAATCAATCTTTCTAAAACTACCTTTAGAGGTACACCATTAGACTGTGTTGACAGTTTCACAGCATATTAAATATCTGTAACTTATTGTATGTCAACTATATTTCAATAAAAGAGTTTTTTACACTACCACTTGGGTTTTAGTATACCATCAAAGGAGGACATCCACAATGATGTGAAAAGTCTATTAAAATACTATGCCCTACTATGCCCTACATATCTGTATGAGGCCAGATTTTCTTCATATGCTTTGAATAAAAGAACCTACCACAACAGACTGAGTGCAGGAAGAACTATGAGAATCCAACTGTTTTCTATTAAGCTAAACATAAAGACAGTTGCAAAAAATGTCATAAAGGCCAACCTCATATTTTCCTTGTTTTGGAAGAGACAGTGATTTTCAAATGTAGCATTTTTAAATGAGTTTATTATTGTTATTTTTAAATGGGTTTATTATTGATATTTTTAAATAACAGATGTTGATAGATATAACCTACATAAAAGCTCTTTGGAGTTATCAATAAGTTTTAAAGAATGTAAAGGAATTCTGAGACTGAAAAGTTTGAAAACAATTGCTGGAAATCTAATAGTATTTTATTATTTAGCTATTCAACCCTGGATCACCTTACTGAATGGATGATAAGTATCTTCTTTTGAAGTTCCAGAGCAAGCAATAACCAAAAAGAGGGATGTTGATATGTAGAATAATGATTCTGTTATAATATGAAAATATCTTCAATCACTAAATTTAAGTACAAAACAGCAAAGAATAAAACAATTATATATGTTACCATTTGCTTAAAAAGGGAGAACATGATGTCAGATGCATATGTACTTGTATATGCATAAAAATCAACCCTGCTGACATTGAAGAAATTCATAAAAGCAATCACCTATAAGGAAAAGGGGATATGGAATACTCAGAATGATACAGGAATGACACTTCTCAATGAATACCTTTAATTTTTAAACCATATGAATGCATTCAATTTTTAATTTCATCTAAATCTAATTTAATCCATTTAGAAAATAATCTTAAACCAATATTCAGCCATAATTCAAATATATTTTAATTTCTAGGTTACTCTGATCTCAGGGGGGAAAATCTTACCCTTTTTATAGGCTCTGAGGCAAAATAATACAAAAGGTACTTATGCCAAAAGAATAACTGTTGGTCAGAGTTCTAGGACACAAGAGGGAAATAGTTTTTAAACCTAAAAACAGATCTGTCATCTGAAAAAAAAAAAAACCCCAAATAGTAATGAATAAATAAATATTCATGTGAAAACAACAGTTACTTTATTAACTCTTTTATATCTAAAAGATGTCCATGGTGGGATTAAAGACAAAATTAGATTTGCACAAGAAAATATCAGTGAGCTTGAAAACACAGAAAAAGAAATTACCCAAAAGGAAGTACAGAGAGTAAAAAAGAAAAAAACAATAATTCTCAGTGAACTTGGGACAATATTAAACTATCTAACATACTTTTCATTGGAATCTAAAAAACAGAGTGTAAAAAGAAAAAATATTTGAGATAATAATAAAGAATATTTTTCCAAACTTGCTGCAAACTATAATCTATAGATCCAAGATACTCAGTGAATCACAAATAGGATAAACTCAAAGAAAATTATTCAAAGGCACATGATAATAAAATAGTAAAAAAATCTTAAAGCAATCAGAAGAAAGACATATTCAGAGTATCAAATATTTTAAAAATCACAGAATTCTCAGAAGCTATGCAAGACAAAATACAACAGAACATTTATAAGCACAAAAAGAAAAAAAAAAGTAATGTCAACATACCCAGTGAATTCAATATCTATCAAACTACCTTTCAAAAATGGGGTAAAAAAAAAACTACAGTAATCAAAACTGTGTGGTACTGGCATAGGATAAACACACAGGTAGACCAATAGAATAGAACTCAGGGTCCAGAAATAAACGCAAACATTTATGTCCAATTGATTTGAACAGTCAATGGGGAAAGAATAGTCTCTTCAACAAATGGTGCTGAGACAACTGGACATGCAAAAGAATGAAGTTGGACCCCAACCTACCCCATATACAAAAAACACTCCATATACAAAAGCTTATTATAACTCAGAATGGATCAACAACCTAAATGTAAAAGCTAAAACTATAAAATTCTTGGAAGAAAATACATTATCTTGGATTTGCCGATTTTTTTAGAAACATCAAAGCATGAGTAACAAAGTAAAAAACAAATAAAACTGAATTCCATCAAAACTAAAAACTTTTGTGTATGAAAGGACATTACTCAGAAAGTAAAAAGACAATCTACAGAAATGGGAGAAAATATTTGCGAATCATGTATCTGATAAGAGATTAAATTCCAGAATATATAAAGAATTCTTAAAACTCGGTAACAAAAACACAACCCAATTCAAAAATGGACAAAGGATCTGAACAGACATTTCTCCATATATCATACACTAGTGGCCAATAAACATTAAGAAAATATGTTCAACATCATTAGTCACTAGAGAAATGCAAATCAAAACCATAATGATACAACTTCACACTCAAAATGACTATTATCAAAATAAGTAAGTGTTGGCCAGGATGTGAAAAAAGTGGAACCCTCATAGGTTGGCTGGTAGGAGTGTAAAATGGTGCAGCTGCTATGGCAGCTTGATGGTTCCTCAAAAAGTTAAGCCATGTATGACCCAGCAATTCCACTCCAAAATAGATACCCAAAAGAACTGAAAGCAGGGGCTCAAACAGATACTTGTAAACCCATGTTGACCAGTACTAATCACTAAAGTCAAAAGATGGAAAACAACCCAAATGGCCATCAGCAAATGAATTAATATAGTGTATGTGTGTGTGTGTGTGTGTGTGTGTGTGTGTGTGTGTGTGTGTATGTATATATATCATGGATACTATTCAGCCTTAAAAAAGGAAGGAAATTCTGATACATTCTATAACATGTATCATGCTTGAAAACACCTTAAATGAAATAAACCAGATATAAAAAGACAAATATTTATGTGTCCACTTAAAAGATGTACAAAAGCAAACTCATAGAGTAGGATAGCTGTTGGAAGGGGTTGAAGGTGGAGTCAATGGGGAAGTAGTGTTTAATGGGTATAGACTTTCAGTTAAGGAGGATAAAAACATTCTGAAAATGGATATTGGTCATGGTTGCAAATAATATGAATGTACTTAATGCCACGAAAGTGTATTTAGAAATTGGTAAAATAGTAAAAAATGTCTTTGTATATCTGGAGCCTTGCCAGATAGGGTACGCTAACAGGCGATTTACAGCGAACTGATTTTGTTCTCCGGGTCCCGCACTGAATCTCCTCAGCCACACTGTACGAGTATGACTTCTGCAGGAGAGAGGAGAGCTGGAGTCACTAAGGTGCTGCGCTCCTTACCTACATGACTGATCCCCAGTACAATCCCTGGAAACCAAGGCCAAGGCAAGCTTCTCTGGTTGGCAATTCTTCACACTTGTTGTTACACACTGATGAAGATTAGTGCTGCCCAAACAACTCCACTGAGAGAGCACAGCTAGACACTCGCACCTGGTTTCTCCTGGACTCTACCATACGCACCTTTTCCTTTTCCTGATTTTAATCTGTATCCTTTCTCTGAAATAAACCATATCTATCAGTATAACAGCTTTTCTGAGTTCTGAGAGTCGTTCTAATAAATCACCAAACCTGAAGGTAGTCTCAGTGATTTCAGACACAGACAAAAAGTATTTACTATGTAAACATTAACCATAAGAAAGTTGGCTTGGCTTTATTAATATTAAACAAGAAACACTTCAGAACAAAAAACATTACCAGAAATAAAAGGTACATACATAATGATAACAAGTCAACTCATCAAAAATACATAATCCCAAACATGTACACCAAATAGCAGAGATTCAAAATACATGAAATAACAAGTCAACAAAACTAAAAGGGAAGAAAAAAAAAAGACAACTCAACACTGCTCTCAGGAATTGACAGAAATAAGTGGAAAATCAATAGGGATTTAAATACAGTAACACAACTTAAACTAATTAGCAGAGAACACTCTACCCCACAACTACAGAAAACACATTATTTTCAAATGAACACCGAACTCTCACCGAGACAGACCATGTAGTGAACCACGAAACAAGTCCATTATTAGTTGTCCAGGCCCAGGGAGAAACCAGAGGCAACATTTCCTAAAGTTATTTGATCATAAACCCTTTTTTTGGAAAGGTTTCTCTCCAAGGACAACTGTTTCTCAGAACCCTTGGGAAAAGCTATGCCATCCGTTTTCAACACCTCTTCCTATTTCTCCTCCTAATTGTGACCAACGAAATAAGGGGCTCAATAAAAAATGTTCTTTCCTTGACTACCCAGCCAGAATTAGTCAATCTTATGAAGTACATGCAAAAGTCCTAAGGCGGGAATATGTTTGACATATTTGGAGAACAGAAAGGGGCCAGAATGACTAAACAGTATTAGGCAAAGGATCTAAGTGGTAGGAGATGAAATCATCTCCTAGGAGATAGTTAACTAGGAGATAGTTAAACAAAGCCTTGGTTAGAGCATCGTCCCGATAATGCCAAGGTTGCAGGTTTGATCCCCAGTGAGGGCACATACAAGAATCAACCAAAACATAAATAAGTGGAACAACAAATTGTTGTCTGTCTGAGTCCCTCTCTCTTTCAATTTTAAAAATCTAAAAAAAAAAAAAAAAAATTACACAGAGGTCACAGCATGTAGGCCCTTCTAAGTCCCAAGGATTTTGAATGTTAACTCTAAGTCTGATGGGGCTTTTTGAAAAAAGAATATTATCTCATTTACAATGTTAATGAATCTCTCAAGCTGCTATGTAAAGAAAAGAATGGAAACTAAGCAGCTGGTTAGGAAACTTTGGCAATAGCATGAGAGATGGCTAAAACCAGAGTGGCTGAGATCAGACAAACGTGTCAGAGAAAAAAATGCCCAGGCAAATCTATATAAATTGTGTTGAGATGCTTTAAAGCATTTTCTTTTCTTGGATCCCAAGACATCTCATTCTCCAATTCATGAGATGCTTCATCTGCACTTACATGATCACTCACCTCCCCAACCTCTTTAAGTTGGAAATGTTTGAAGGCGCAGTCATTGAACCTCTTTTTCCAAGCTTTTTCCTCTTTTTCTACTCTCATTACTATGGTGATTTTATCCAAACACTTGGCTTTAAATAATAATAATTCAATTTTACATCTCCATTCTAGGCCTTCCCCCTAAACTCTAAACTCATGCATATACTAACTAAATAGTAAACATCTCAAATTTAAGAAAATCCAAAACTGACCTCCTAACCTTCCCCCTCCAAACATGCTTCTCTTAATTCTTCCCTCAGATTACATCGACTCCATTATTGCCCATGCTCAGGGATGAACTTAAAGAGATATATCCAAGACTCTTCCACTCTCTCACCCCCCACTTCAAGTCTGTCAGCAAATCTTTTCAGCTCTGCCTTCAAAACACATCCAGTAACCAACCACTTCTTACCCTCCTCCACCGCTATGACTCAGTCCAAGCCATCATCATCTCTCACTGGGATTACTGCTGCTTTTTTAACTGTTCTTCCTGGTTTTCCCTTACCACTGCCTCTGCCACTCCCAAAGTATAGTCCACTCTCAACATAGCAGTCAAGTGATTCTAGTAAGTCTAAATTAGAGCATGTCATCAATTGCTCAAAACCTTCCAATGGCTGTCTCACTCAAGTAAAAATCTTATAATGGTCTCCAAGGCTCAGTATCATTTGACCACAACATCTCCGGGCCTCAGCAACAGGCATTTACCTCCTGACCTCATATCAGGCTTCTCTGCCCAGGGTCACTTCATTCCAGCTTCAGTGGCCTACTTGTTTCTCAAACACTGCAGGCCTGCTCTAGTCTCAGGACCTTTGAACTTGCTATAGCCTCGGGTCTAAAATTATCTAGAATGCAAGCCTGTTCTTTTACCTACTTCAAGTCTCCACTCAAATGTCATCTCGATGAAGTCTTCCCCCTCCATACTGTTTAAAATTGCAAACTTCTCTCATCCTTTAACACTGCCAATGTGCTAGCTCTGCTTTATTTGCCTTATAATTTTATATAGCACTTTCCTCTATCAAAAATACTACCTATTGTACTTATTAACCTTATTTATGGTCTATCTCCTCCAACTAGAATATAAACTCTAGGGATTTTTGTTTGTCTCATCTCCTGCTACACACCGGCTCCCTAGAGCAGTAACTTTCAAATAGAACTCGGTTTGTTCGCTACTAATCACTGAATGTTAAATAAAGCCTCTCCAGAAGTGCCAAGTTTGTTAGGCCCAATTCAAATTCTGGGACTAATCTAACTAAAATACACCAATTCCGTTGTCAGTATTTATAGTATATGTATAACATTCAAAATTCATAAATGTTGCCCTGGCTGGTGTAGCTCAGTGGATTGAGCACAGGCTGGGAACCAGAGGGTCCCGGTTCGATTCCCAGTCGGGGCACATGCCTGGGTTGCAGGCCGGGTCCCCAGTGAGGGCCATGTGAGAGGCAACCATACATTGCTGTTTCTCTCTCTCTCTGTCTCCTCCCTCTCTCTAAAATAAATAAATATTTTTTAAAAAAATTTAAAAAAAATTCATAAATGTTTTTAGTTATGCTTTTATTCTTTTATACCTGACAATTATAGATTGCTTACTGATTCCAAATAGTTCAACTTCTTACTCTGGCATCAGCATAAATAGAAAGAACAGAAGGTTTCAGCTAGAAGGCCTAGGTTCAAATCCTAGGTCTAGCATTTACCAGTAGTGTGACTCAAGACAATTTATCCTCCTCCTGGTTTCTCATCAGTAAAACACCAAGGTGGGGGTGGATTAAAGACCAGCCTGCCTCAGCTACCCCACACCTAATCATAATATTATTGTAGAAAACAAAAATGTATGAGAAAATGCTTTATAAACTATAAATGGCATACAAGTATGAGTTAAATGTACATACTGCATTCTGGAAAAACCTCAAAGGGAACAGAACAGTTCAGTGTTTGAGGCAACCTATCCCACCACACCTCCCTGCCCCTAACACTAAACTCTAGTGCTGGAGTCAGACTGGCTCTGCCACTTACTGTACCTTAAACAAGTTATTCAACCACTGAGTCATTGTTTCCACAGCCATAAATGGATACGATACCAACCTCATAGCATCCTTTTGAAGATTAAAGATTATATGTACACATAAGTAATATACCTATGGAATACAACATTTTTATTTGTTGCCATCCTATTCTTTCAAATGGAGAAAAGCCCAAATGCAGACAATATAAACTACACCCCAGAGAGAGGAAAGCTGATTTTGACTTGCAAATTGCATGTGAAAGAACAGAAGGAAAGTGAGAAAAAGCAATAGTTTTCCTATTAAATTTCTTTCCCTCTTGCCTTTCTTTCTCTAAGATAAAATAATAAGCTGAGATGCAAAGAAAAATCAGCTACAGAAAATCATATTTAGTAATCTAAAAAAGTTCATTTCAAAACTAAATATTATATAGTATTTTCTCTTCAAAGAAGAATAATTCTATTAGTCAGTTTTTCAATTTATCAAATACCAAATATATTCTGACAATCTAGAACTCAAGGCACATGCCAAAAAAATAAAAGTCATGGTTTTCCAACTATAGAAAAATCCTGATATAATTGCTCTGAGTATGTTTTTAAATGACCAAATAAACAAAAACTTTAAAAAACTATAATTTAGATATATATCATACAAACACATCAAGAATTCTTGTGAAATCATTAGACTTAGATATATTTCCTCAGTTCTATGACAACAGCAATTATAAGATGTACCATCAACATAAGAACCATTTTCCAAGGGGGAATCCCTCCCATATTAAATGTGCACTTAGATATAAAACACACCAATTTCATAAAAGATTAAATTGTAAGGGATCCCTCTGGAAAGATGAAAATGTTCTAGTTCTTGATCTAGGGTCTGGTTACATACAGTCTGTTAAAGCTGTGAATACTCATCAAAGTGTATACTTAATTTATATACTTTTTGTAAATGGATGTTTACTTCAACAAAAAAATCTATTTAATGTACCACTACATACAGATAAAGCTGTCAAACAGATGAATTACTGACCTACTATGAAAGGTAAAAACAATAATAAAGCTTTTAAAAGAAAACATAGGAAAGTAACTTCATGACACTGAGGTAGGCAAAGATTTCATAAATGGAAACAAAAGAGCAATAACCATTGATAAGCTGAGCTTCTGCAAAATCAGGAACTTTGATTTACCGTGACATGAAGACCCAGAAAGAGCTAACTACAAAGTAGAAGAGACTGCAACACATATATCTAACAAGATTGCATCCAGAATATAGAAAGAACTACAAATCAATATGAAAAAAGTAAACAGCATAATTTTTTTAAAAAAAGAATAAAAGATTTAATACTTCAAAAACAGAAATCCAAATGGCCAGTCAACACGGTGTCCCTAATATGAAAAAGTGCCCAAGTTCATTAGTCATCAGGAAAATAAAATTAAAACTACAGTGCAAACCACTACACACCCTTCCAGAATAACTAAAAATAAAAATTTATAAAACTGACAATACTAACTGTTGACAAAAATGCAGAAAAACGGAAACTCTCCTACACTGCTGGTGGGAGTGTAAATTTGTAAAACCACTGTGCAAAACTTTAACAGAATCTATTATGAGTGAACATACCATATAATCATAACCATGTCCTAATAATCCCACTAAGATGTATACACACAAAAATGCATGTTCACCAGGTAAAAGCTGTAACAAAAATGTTCACAGCAGCGGAACTAAAAACACCCAAATGTTCACTACAGTAGAATGGACAAGCTGTGGTGTATTCACACAATAGAGGACGGCAACGAAAATGCATAAACAAGACAACGTAGATTTATGTCATAATTGTAATGTTGAGCAAAAGAAGCTCAAACAAGACATGTTAGCATATGATTCTACTCAGAGTTCAAAAACACAAAAGTTTTCCACAGTGTTAGACTACAAGGAACACGGGGTGTGTGGGGTGAGAACTGCTGTTTTTGAGCTGCGTGCTGATTACGTGAATGTGCTTATTTTGTGAAAAAAATGCAAGGACATGTAAGTCATCCTTCTTTTTAAAATCATACATTAAATGGGGTGCTCAACTGGTGGATCAAGATTTTTAATCCTTTCTTATCATCAAGATTCTTCACCCATACCATGGTCAGAGACTTCACTGAAACAGTCCTTTATTACCCCCTCTCCTCTTCAGGATTTAAACATCAGTATCTCTGTCCATGTCTACCATATGCCAAGCACTCCAGCATTCATTTATTCAAATACCTATTGAATAACTACTATGTGTAAAACCTGTGCCAGCTACTTAAGGTACAAGAAAATGAGGAAGACATGGTCCCTGGCTTAATGTCTATCATCGTATAGAAGACCACATACTCAAACTACAAGGTAAGTAAATATATAGAGATAAGCACACGATATTACAGGAGCACAAAGGAACATCAAAACAGTCTGGGGGAGGACAGGCATCAGGGCAGGCTTCTTGGAGGTGTTAACACCTGAGTCTTTAAAAAGTGAATAGGAGTTATCCTGACAAAGTGCATTCCAACAGAGGAAATAGCCTGGTAGAAGCACAATGATAAGAAACAGTACAGTGCCCTGGCTGGTGTAGCTCAGTGGATTGAGCGCGGGCTGGGAACCAGACGGTCCCGGTTCGATTCCCCGGTCAGGGCACATGCCTGGGTTGCGGGCCAGGTCCCCTGTGAGGGCCATGTGAGAGGCAACCATACATTGCTGTTTCTCTCCCTCTCTGTCTCCCTCCCTTCTCCTCTCTCTAAAAATAAATAAAATCTTTAAAAAAAAAAAAAAAAGAAATAGTACTAGATGTTGCTTAAGGGTATTAAGGCAAGAACTGGGATGGGTGGGGGGAAGTGGCCAAAGAGATAGTAAGGTGCCAAGTCACGAAGGGAGTTATTAGACCTTAACCAATTGACTAGACGAGACAGTGAGGTTTATGTAAAGAAATTATGTGGTCAGATAGATTATTCAGGGAGCAATGCAGAAGATGCTGTTAAGGGGGATAATGCTGGCAGAAAGGAGGCAGTTATAACTGTCCTGCAGGAGATAAAGGGGCCTGAAATAATGAAATGAAAGCTGCCACATATCTGGAGAAAATATAGAGTACAGACATATTATGCTACTGGTCTAGAGATCATACTTTATACACGCTAGCCTACACTAGGGGTTGACAAATTGTTTCTGCAAAAGACCAAACAGAAAGGATTTTGGGACACATATGGTCTCGATTGCACTTCTTAGTTTTTGTTTTTTAAACCCTTTAAAAATTAAAAACCACTCTCAGCTAGCGGACTTTACATTTATTTTAAAGGCAGCAAGCTGGATTTGTGAGTGCAGTTTGCTGATCCCCTGCTGTACAGCAGTAAAGAAGTGAGGATTAACCTTCCTATGAGATTAATTTTCCTAAAATGCTACTTGAGTATCAGTCCCCTACTCAGAAACTTCTCCAATGGTCCCAACTGCCTACTGAAGTCAAATACCTACGATGCATAGCATTCATAGACCTCTATACTCTACCTGCAACCAGGCAGATGAACTACACACCCTTGTGTGAATCTTCCATTCTTATTAAAGCAACCTACTTACACTTAACTGCCTCTGTATCTTTGTGGTGTTCCCCCAACCCCAATCCAAACCTAAACAAATACCCTTCCTTCAAAGCACAATTCAGATCCTACAATAAAGTGATCCTACCTTCCTTGGACCTCCTAAAAGCACTGTCTCAATTATTCTGATACTTACTTGCAGTCTTGAGCCTACTTCAAATAAATTGCATATTCCTTGAGGGCAAAGAATGTATACTTCTCTCTACCAATGAATCTAGCACATAACAAGAGGTAAATAAAAATGAAGATATATGTGCATACATATGTAACACACATATGTATATACACACACTTTTTTTTCTAAACTAGGTGTCTACAGAAGCCAATGTGATTTCATTCTTACCTTTTATCAGTAATTGAACACTTTAACTACACAGACACCATTTGAATGCCACAGGAACCACAGAATGATAATCCACAAGTACATTACTCTCCTATTACACGTTTTTAGGACTAGTTTATTAGGGAAACAATAATAGAAGTAGAATTTTTCCAATGGACAATGTTATTAATATAGGTGCACTGGGATAATATTAACTATAGAAGTCACTACACCAAGTCAAAGTTTACTTACCTATATTTGTATTTATTTAAAATACAAAATAAGATTTTACAACTAAATTGCTTTAAATTCACCCTTAATAATTACTCACATTTAGCCTGGCTGGTATGGCTCAGTGGACTGAGTGCGGGCCTGCGAAGCAAAGGGTCACAGGTTTGATCCCCAGTCAGGACACATGCCTGGGTTGCAGGCCAGTCCCCAGTAGGGGACATAAGAGAGGCAACCACACACTGATGTTTCTCTCCCTCTCTTTCTCTCTCCCTTGCCTTCTCTCTAAAAATAAATAAATATTTTTTTAAATGTTCTTTAAAAAATAATAATAATAATTACTCACATTTAAAGTCACACACATATACATTTACATAAAACATACACAAAACCCACACCTGATCCGAATTTTTCTTTCAACAGTCAAGTTCTCAATCTCAATTCAGATTACCAAAATGGCATTGATTTCATTCAGAATTTAGGGAAGAGAATATATTTTAAAATTTGAGGAAAATAGTCCATTTTAGTTCACCATTGTTAAATAGCTATAATCACACAGTTCTGAGCTCAATTAATGGATTCTTCCTCTACTTGAGATTACTGAATAAGTCTTTTTCAAATCTGAAGTGTGAACTATGCCTTATTTTACTAAACAAAGAATGTTCAAGAACCCATAAAAATTCCTCCAGAATCATTTGCCCACATTTAGAAGCCAACTACAAAAAAGCTTAAAACATTTATAGAAAGATATTTTAAAAAGCACGACCGGGCTGGTGTAGCTCAGTGGATTGAGCGCCGGCTGCGAACCAAAGGGTCCCAGTTTGATTCCCAGTCAGGGCACATGCCTGGGTTGCGGGCCAGGTCCCCAGTGAGGGCCATGTGAGAGGCAACCATACAGTGATGTTTCTCTCCCTCTCTTTCTCCCTCCCTTCCCTTCTGTCTAAAAATAAATAAATAAAACCTTAAAAAAAAAAAAAACTAAGTCATTTAATAAAAAAAATGCAAAATAAATTAAACAAAAGATGGCCATGAAAGTGAATATTGAGACTTTTTAACTCTTCAAAACACACTGAAGAAAGCTTAGTAATTCACAACTCCGAAAAGACTGTTACTCATTGATAAATTTAGTATTAATACTGCACTAATTGGAAGACAAACCCAGGAACCTGGGTTTCCCATTTCTCAACTCCTGTTCTGCCACTAGCTTAGTATGTCTTGGCCACATCCCTATACGGTGAACAAGAAAACCTTAACTGACATTCTAAGGTTGTGAGAACTGATTAAATGTGTATGAAGTACTCTAGAACCGTGAAGGAAAGCCACTGTAACCATTAAATGTCATTTAGTTAATACAAAACTGTAGCTATCTGTTAGGCTTGCAAATCCAATCGTCAAGATTCTTTTGTGTCTTCTTACACAGCAAATCTTCAGTGAGTCAGTAAAGTACATGTATTTAATGAGCTAGTTTAGCAACCTCAGAGAAATGACTTTTCTTCCGAATCTGAGTTTGCTCACAAACTCTGTCACTATCCAACCGAACTATCTGCAAAGGGAAACATGATCCGATTCACATCAAAACTAGGTCTAGTTATTGATAAGCCGATACCAAATGACTGAAAACTATTAGAAATCACAGTGGAACTCTGTTAACAGAAATGTGACGCCTGAAAGTAATCCCAGAAAACTGTCATCCTAAAAAGGGCGTTATTAAAGGGAAAGCCCCTACACTTTTTTAAAGAGCTGGAAAATGACTTTAGGCAGTGCGGACAGAAGACGGAATTCGCTCAGAACCTAGTCCAATTCGCTCGGGAGCTCTGGCACCTGCCAGGTGTTTAGCGACTGGAGACTGATGAGGTTGCTCAGGAAAAGTGCTGATGCCACCTCCAGCCGCCCCTCTCGTGAATGACAGTCACAATGCAAACACTGACAAAAGGGCCGGGAGGCTCCCCCGAGCCTCTGCCCGGCAACACCTCTCCCTACCCCCAACACGCAGAGCCGCAGGTCCCAGCCGAGGCCTCCGTCCCCGGCTCTCGCCCGCGGAGACCTCGTCCCGAGTTGGGCGACGCGGGCAAGTTCTCCCCTTCGCTCCGGTCCAGACAGCTGAGCTCCCGAAGGGGAGGGGGCGCTGCCTCCCTGCGAACCGCCGGAGGGAAGGAGACACTTCCTCTCCGCGGACGGCGGCACGGCGCTGTGCAGACACACTCCGAGAGCTCCGCGGTCTCGGACCGCCGGCGCGGAGGCACACGGGCCGGGGAGGAGAGCGCGGCCCTCCTTCCGCAGGAGGCCGGAGGGTCGCCCGGCTGCGCGCGGCGGGAGCCGGGCTCGGGATCCCGGCTCACGGTCCTCCCCGGGGCGGCAGCGCTCGGCCGCCCGCCGCCCGGGAGCCGGGGGAGGGGACGGTAGGCTCGGTCCGGGAGCGCAGGCAGCGCGTTCTCCCCCGAAGCCCGGTCTCGAAGGGCGGCGCAGGCGGCCGGGCGGCAACTCTCCCCGGCGCCCAACTCCGGGGTGAGCGCGAGGGCGACTGGCCCCGGGCTGCCCGGCGGGATGCCGCCCGGGTGGGGGAGGCGGCCACGCCGGCCTCGGGTCCGCTCCCTCCCCACGCGGTCCGCGGCGGAGGCCGTCCGCGCCCAGGTCCCTCCCGCCCCGCGCGGGGCAGGGCCGACGACCTCGGCCGGGCGGGCGCGGGGCCAGGCGGCGGCGGCGGGCGGGCCGGCCGGCCCGGGGCCCTACCTGAGGCTGTGTACCAGCTCCCGGCGTGACTGGCTTCCCGGCAGACCACTCGGTTGGACATCTTGGTGCCTGTGCCGCCTATGGTGCACGAGGATGAATGAGGAGGCGGCGGCGGCGGCGGCAGGAGCGGCTCCGCGAGGGGACGAGACACCGTGGGCCCAGCCCAGGAGGAGGCGGCGGCGGGGAGGGGATCAGCCCGGCCCAGGAGGAGGAGGAAGAGGAGGAGGCGGCGGCGGCCCAGGAGGAGGAGGAGATGGCAGCCAGGGCGGTGGCAGCAACAATCACCTCACACTCCGGCGACTGCCGGAAGATGGGGCCCGCGGCGGCCTCGCCGAAGCCCGGAAAGCCCTGGCCCGGGCCCCCGGAGTCGCCGCTGCTCCCCAGCGGGGGCTGGTTCCGCCGAGCCGCCCCCGCGGCCCCCTCCCCTCCCAGCTGGCCTCCCAGAGCCTCCGCCGGTGACCCCACCCCCGTGACTCCGCGCCCGCCCCCTCCCCCCACCCCCCGCGGGACTCCCAGCACCCACCCCCACCCCGGGCCCGGCCCTGCTGCCCGCCGGGCCGCTGGCCTGCTGGCCCCGCCCCGCCCCTCCTCCGGCCGCGCGGCGAGGTTAAAGGCGGAAACCGGACAGGCCAGACGGCATCTGGGGTCGGGCGGCCCCGCGAGGCGGCGGCGGCGGCGGCCGCAGCTCCGCGCACACAAAAGCCCAGGGCCGGGGCCTGAACCGGGGAACGCAGACCCGGAGCAGAGCCAGCGCTTCCTTACTCGCCACTCTAACGGGTCCTGCCCACTGAGCATGCCCAGCAGCCGCTGCCAGGCCCGCCGAGGAATCGCAATGTGCACGCTCCGCTCTCCGGGCTTTAGCGGCAGCAGAGGCTGGTGGGGGGGGCCGGGGGAGCAGGACGCAGCCGCAGGGCAAGCCCCCTCCCCCAGCCAACTTCCTTAAATGAAGAGCACCGGGGGCCCTCAGAGGCGGCTTTCCACCGGGAAAAGTCCACCTTCTACCTCCCTTCCCGCATTATACACAGGAATCCTTAGTGCACTGGCAGCCCCAAGGTTTCACAACTAGGGACGCAAAGTCTGCGCTACAGGGAGGCACATGGTAGTACGCCGGTGGTCCGGCAAACGCTGGTTTTGGCTTCACAGAGCCACCCTCACCACCCAATCTTGGCTTTGACACTGTAAACATTTATCCTGTTTCACGTTATATACCTGTAGGTGCATGTCTTCTTCACTCCCTAACTACACTAAAGTGTGGTATATAGCTAGCCTCAGTTATTCTCATCTATAAAATGGGGGTAATAATCCTCAGGGTGTCCCTAGGATTATGAGTTAATACATAGAGAGTAGGACAGAGTAGACATACAGAAAACATTATTTCCAGCCCTCCATTATTTTATCAACCCCAGTATTCCACGTAAGGGTCAGGAGCAAAAAATTCATTTAAAATTATATGCCCTGGCTGGTGTGGTTCGGTGGATTTAGCACCGGCCTGCGAACCAAAGGGTCGCTGGTCTGATTCCCAGGGCACATGCCTGGGTTGGGAGCCAGGCCCCCAGTAGGGGGCGCGCGAGAGGCGACCACACGGATATTACTTTTCCTCCCTCTCTTCCCGTCTCTTTAAAATAAATACAATCTTTAAAAAAAAAATTATAGAATCACAGCAAAGTAAGGTATCTTAGACCTCCCAGGAAGTGATGTTCTGAAGTAAACCATTCCAAAACTAGGAAGAGAGAAAAGAGAATGTTGTGTATCTTCAATGAAAAATTTGGGGTTGAGCCATAAAATTGTTGTATCAGAATTACACGGTAGACAGATCGTTGGTAAAGTCCAAAGCAGAGAACTGGCTGATATGCGAACTGCCTAATATTCAAGTTTCCCTAGTGCCATAATAACACACTTTTTTAAAAAAAGGTACTATCCTATTCCTACACCTCCCACTTTTTCAACTTGAAGCACAGGTTCTTGTGGGAGATCCCAGTCCTAAAGTCTGGTCAATTACTGGAACACTTCTGACTTTCATGCATTTTTCTACACTTATTAGGCTAACGTGTCTCCACTGAATCTATATACATATTTCTTCACTAATGTTTAAACCTCTCACTTCACCACCAACCTGACTATATGAGATGGGGCGGGGGCGGAATACATGCCAAGTAACGATTAACAGAAAAAGGGCTGGAGCTCTGATTCTGTGGTGACTTCCTGGAATACTAAAATTCAGTGATAACTGACGGTAAACTTCTCATTGTAAATTTCAAGAAAAGGAAACTGCTGATATGGTTGATAGGGTGTTAACAGGTGATAGCTCTTGAAGTTAATTATTGCTGATTCTGTTTATATGGCCTAAAAAAGGAAGGGAAGAGACACTGGATACAATGAAGCTTCGTATTTCAGGCTGGTCAAATTAGAAAGTCAGATCTGAGTCCTGGCTCTGTCACTCACCAACCATGTGATCTGGGCATCCAGTTATTTAACCTTTTCAAGCCTCAATTTTCTCATCCATCAAATGCAAACAGCAGTAATATCTAACAAGCTTGCTGTGAGAATAAAGGTAAGTGAAAACGATTTATAAGCTGTTCTTTGTTATTATCCTCTGCTCCTAGCAACAATCCTAAATCTCATTCTAAACTAGCAATCTAATTTAAAATTAAGCTTCCATCCTATTAAAATGCTCAGCTGAATGCTTCTTTCCCCAAAAGACTTGTCTTACTGGTCGAACTCAGTAAATACCATACTGCCAATTAAAGTGAAAGGTTACAGTAACTTCTATTATCTCTGGAACATTCTCAATATATCCCCCACCATTACTACTCATACCCATTTTATTCTGGCTACCTTATTCAAGGGCAGATCCTTAAAAGAAGTAAGTTGAACCTATTCACTTACCCACCTCCCTAAATTAAGATCCATATAGTGCAAAATGCCAGGAGAAGCCTGTCTGGCAATACTGTACAATTCCCATTAACAATTTCCATTATCCTGTATCCTCCAGGGATTGGGTTTGACACTCCATAAACATCATTCGTAATAAAGGGCAAGAAGGAAATCTTCATTAATAGAGTCCTTATGAGGCACAGACCTTCAATAAATAAGGTGCCACTAGTTCCAGAACCCAACATTAATAACCCAACACATCTTCTGAAAAAGCATGTTGGATATTTCCTGCATCCGTCTGTACTAGCAAATGACCAGAAACCACCGCAATGTCCATCAATATGAGACTTGTTAAATTAGGACATATCTATACATAAGTACCCAACAAAATGTATGAGACGGTGCTATGTACTGGGTGAAAAGAGTTCAAAAAAAATTTTAAAAAGCAAATTGCAAAACTAGTAAAGTATGCTACCATTTGTATAAAATAAGTACTTACATTCTTGTACACTTGCATCTACATGATACTTTTAGAAGGATATACAACAAACTGGTAACAGTAATTGTTAGAGATGCAAGGAGACACCAAAATTTAACTTTTTAATGTAGCATTTTGTGTATCCTTTGAATTTTATGACATATACTACCTAAAGATGGAAAATAATTTGTTTCCATCTTTAGGCTTGATTTTTGGAATCTACATGACAATATTAAATTGATCACTTTCAGATTTTTCTTATCCACAACTGACAGCTTCAGGAGCCCCCTAATTACTGAAAACCCTGTATCAGAAAATATTCTACAACACCACAGAGTTTTGAACAAATCAAGGCTGAGATGTACCTGACACTGTGCTAAGTACATATTTAATGATTTTTATAAGATGAAAATGTGTTCCTTTCCAATTTTTTTAATACATTGTGTACATAAAGCTTTTTCCAAGTGTATTGTTAATATTATTTAGGATTCCCACAGATGAAATATAACTGAGTCAAAAGATTTAAAAGTTTTTTTAAAGCAGACAACTTATTTTTTAGAAGATAATTCTTATTCATTAGTGACTATCCTTTTTGTCTCTGATAACCTATTTTCTACTATATACAGGGAGGGCAAAACACAGTTTATTCTTGTGTTATTATTTACTAATTGTATTATTTGTATTATTATTATTGATATTATTTCATATCCTTACTTATGATATATCTTTTAGGTAATGATGGCTGGTAATTTAACCAATGATCAAAGAAAGTAGATTCTTGCCCTAGCTGGTATGATTCAGTGGATTGAGCACCCGCCTGCGGACTGAAGGGTGGCTGGTTCAGTTCTGGTCAGGGGACATGCCTGGGTTGCAGGCCAGGTCCCCAGTAGGGAGTGCTCAAGAGTCAACCACACACTGATGTTTCTCTCCCTCTTTCTCTCTAAAAATAAATAAAAAAATCTTAATCTACTTTCAGAAAATCTGAAACTGAAATTTGTAAAGACAAATCAAAATACTGTATTATCAAGTTAATATTTTAAGCTTTAAAAAAAACTGTTCATTGTCATTTATGATTCCCTACTGTGACTCAGTTTTTTAGCTACCAGATAAAATGGCTTCTGCTGTACACACATACAAGCAGATTAATTTTCCTCCCAAAGAAAAAATTTAAGCCTGCCTGAGAGTATTATAGCAGAGTAAAATATAGTATTAAGGGAAGGTAATATAACATTAAGCTGGGTTTGAAAATTGTCCCAAACTTATTTACCCTGTAACCTTCAGCAAGTTAACCAAATCTCACTTCCCTCATCTAAAAATGAATTAAAATTAAACCTGCCTCACAGGATTTTGAGGATTAAATGACAATTCACATTAAAAGTATTGAGCATCGTCCTGGCCAGATAACTCAGTTGGTTAGAGCATCATCCCAATATGCCAAGGTTGCAGGTTTGATCCCTAGTCAGGGCACATGCAAGAAATCAACCAAGAAATGCAGAAATATGTAGAACAATAAATTGATGTCTGTCTCTGTCTCTCTCTCTCTGCCCCCCTTCCTCTCTCAATAAATTTTTTTAATTTAGCATAGTAACTGGCACATGTTAAGTGCCAGGTGCACTACCAACAAAAGACAGATCTATTCTCAGCCCTTACTAAAAACAAGGTATCAATTTCAAGATTGAGTAATTTAAGTACTATCTCAAAGATAACTCAATCGAACACTGGAAGTAATGGCAGCATTATGCAGAGTACTGCATTACTTCCAAGTGATCATTCACCAGAGCTGTATATCAGAACATCTTAGCATTTGTCAAATTCAAATCCCACGGTCTCTCCCATTCGAATCAGGCTCTCCAGGGCCCAGATATATATGTATACATAATATATACTTTTTAGTTTATATATATATAGATATATATAGATATATATAGATATGTATTTATATATTTAAAGATCCCCAACCATTTTTAAAAAGTACTAAAGGTTCAAGCTGTCAAAAGAAAAAAGTTCCCCAAGTGTCTGATGTAAATCACTGAAGAACTATTAAGATAAAATGATAGAATCATTGATCCTTTAATAAGAGATTACCAAACTGTACTTACACAACTGTTAAAATATCACTAAAAAGACTTGGGCAGATTAAAGTATCAGTTACCAAATATCCAAAATAAATTTGATGGAATGCTTGTGAAAAGTACTTATAAACAGATCCCAGTATTTCCAGGTTTTTCCTGTTCAAATACATAAGTCTGCAGATGTAAATCAAACCATAACGTCACCTCCCTGCAAGTGTCACTCCCACTGAAGTAAGTTTTCCCTGTATTAAAACAGAACTGTAAGACATACCTCATCAGCATTAAATTTCTAACTTCGCCTTCATGCGTTGAGCTTGGACAGTTTTTAATATGCTTCCAAAGCAGGGTGTCTCAACCTTAGCAGTATTGACATTTTGACCCAGATAATTCTTAGGAAGGGGTAGGGCACACAGGCAGTCCAGTGCATTTTAAGATGTTTAGCAGCATCCCTGGCCGTTACCCACTAGGTGCCAGTAGAACCCCACCTTACGCCAACTGTGACAATCAAAATGTTTCTAGACATAGCCAAATTATCCTCTGGGGAGAGGCGGGCAAATCACTCCACGTTGAGAACTATGGCTCTACTGAATTTTTTTCCTGCCTGATTCTCTTTAGACAATTTTCTCTTTTCTTAATGAGTTATCTCCATTTCTTCATACAGGACAAAGTGAGCAGACCCAAAAAAAGGACTGGCTCCTTTTTTATTGTAGAAAAGAAACAATGATATTAAGTAGCACAAGTACTCCTCACTTAGCTATAAGCAACATACTGATATTAGTAGGTGTGAATGCCCATTCAAGCACTTACCAGTGTGGTCTTGAGCAAGTCACTTATCCTCTCCAAATCTGTTTCCTCATCTGCAAAATGGGAATAACAATATCTACTTTGCAGAGTTGCTGTATTAGAAATAACAAGTAAAATAGTACTGTGCCTGACATGTGTTAGAACTGCAAGGATAGCTATTATATTACCATAAAGGTTGACAGCCCAGGAGGACACCCTCTGCAGTGCCTATACCAGAACGTACTCCAACCACATTGTGCATTAGAATCACCTGTGGTAGGTTTTAAAAACTGAAGATACCCAGATTCCACCCTCTAAGGGGAACAGAAACAATGCTGAAAAAAACTTGAGATTTTTTTAATATTATATTAGAGTCTGATGTATTTTTATGCTGTTGTAAAACCCTGCCGCATTCTCAGGTACAAAAGCAAGTCATAGAAGTAACTGAACCACATAAATTATTTACCACAGAGAACAAAAACTACATTGCGATAATGACATTTAACAGTTTATTTTGAAGGTCATTTTAAAAACAAAGTTAAAGACAATCTGAGAAAAAATTGCACATAATACACTCATTAAATAAGTATGGTGATTAAATCAAAATAAGTGAAATATGTTTTCTTCTGCAACTCCAGTAACAAGTTGTTGTCCTGAAGGTCTTATACTTTCAAAATGGTTGGGGAGGGGGGAATCATGGCAATTAAAGCTGCCTCTTAATCATGTAAATCTATAGTAGAAACCAAATCTTTCTGTTCTTCCCAGTAAGTCAGTTTCGATCTTCAAACTGTGCCTTGTTTTTTAAAAGATATGATGCTAGAAATTCAATGGGATTTGGTGGTCTGTAAAGGAAAAGAAATCCAAAATTTAGAAATTTATATTCTAGATGTGTTCATTTAAATGTAATTTCATAATAAAAATACATCTTTTAAAATTTAATTTTCTTCTTATACTCAAAGGCCACTTGTAGTATAATAAATATAGTAAATGATAGGCAAGCAGGTTAGCCAACAATGTAGTTTAAAGGGATTGATATTATTGTATGGCTGAAATCTGCTTATGAACTCAATTCTAAAACACAAGTTTCAAAAATGTACTAAAACGGAATGATGATTATGCCAGGGTAACAGTGACTTGAAGGGACAAGTGAGGGTGCTGGGGTGCCAGCAGTATTTTGTTTCTTGATCTGAATGGAGCTTACATAGGTATGCTTGGTTTCTGAAAAGTCATCAAGCTGTACATACACCTATAATATTCTTAATTTTCTGTATGAGTGTTGTCCTTCAAAAAGAATTAAAAAACAAAATAGAAAAATGGCTCTAGCATCACGATGACATTTGGATTAACTCCTTAAGTGACTAATCAAAGGAAGCAGTATTCATTTGAACAGGTTCTGTTTTGTTTCTTTTTAAAAAGTCATTTCTGCCCTGGCTGATGTGGCTCAGTGGACTGGGTGCCAGTCTAAAATGAAAGGTTCGATTCCCAATCAGGGCACATGCCTGGGTTGCAGGTGGGATCCCAGTTGGGGCGTGCAAGAGGCAACCAATCGATGTGTCTCTCACACATCAATGTTTCTCTCCCTTTCTCCCTTCCTTCCCTTCTCTCTGAAAATAAAAACTTAAAAAAAAGTCACTTCTATTTTTCTTCAAATAATTGAACTCAATTCTAATACTGCTACTACACAGCACACCTGAGAAGTTAAACATATATTAAAATTAAAGGGGCCCTGACCAGGTAGCTAAGTTGATTAGAGCATTATTCCAACACGGCAAGGTTGCAGGTTTGATCCCCAGTGAGGGCACATACAATAATCAACCAATGAATACATAAATGGAACAACAATGTTTCTCTCCCTACCTTCCTCTCTCTAAATTTTAAAAAATTAAAATTAAGGGGTGTTACTGAATATCACTTTTATATAAATTATTCTTGCTGAGAAAACAAATCCAAAGATGAAAGGTGGGAGAAACACCTTTTAAACCCTACAAGGAGAAGACATACTAAGAATCAATTTATAGTGATTTCCAAATATTCCTTTATTACTTTAAATAAGCTTTTAACTGGCTAGCATAGACAACATTTTTCAAGATTAATTTGATAAATCATTTTGTCACTCTTAAAAATTGTATTTACTAAGAGCATATTACTTAAAACTATGTAACTTTTTTCTTCTAGCATGTAAAGTAATATCAAGATTTCTAATTACTAGCCTTTTAAGGAACAAAAAAATAAAAGATGTCCGTATTTCATCTGTCAGTAGTAGAGCTAGAAACAATAAATTCTATTTTATAAATATAACAATATAAAACAAATATTCAATGTTTACTGTAATTGCACATAAATTAATATACTATTCTAAATCAATAATTCACCCTAACTATAACACGTAACCTCATCAAGTTCCTTATCGAGTTATATTGGTTTGCTAGTATTCATTACTATTCTTTCACTAAAACATAACCTGTACCTAATAAGTGATGGCTAATGTTACTTACAAAACAAAGTTTATGGGATTTGCTTGCACAAAAATAATTTAGGTAGACCCTGGCTGGTGTAGCTCAGTGGACTGAGCGCAGGCTGGGAACCAAGCAGGCCCGGTTTGATTCCCAGTCAGGGCACATGCCTAGGCTGCGGACCAGGTCCCCATGAGGGCAATGTGAGAGGCAACCATACATTGCTGTTTCTCTCCCTCTCTTTCTCCCTCCCTTCCCCTCTCTCTAAAAATAAATAAAATATTAAGAAAAATAATAGTAATAATTTAGGTTGAACTACTGGGAAATTATATGCACAGAAAAAAGAAAAATCATAATTCTTTAACAAAGAAATGTAAATGAAAACAATTTGGCAAAAAATGTTTGTAACACTCATGCCATTGAGGCTATGATAACATTGGAAGACTTTTAAGAATAAACTTTTGGACATAAATATGATACTAAATGTCAACTACCATAATAGTAGTCATGCCCTTTGAACTAGCAAACCAACTCTTGGGAATTTACCATAGGAAAGTAATTAAATGAAAACAAAAGAGGAATAAAAAAAAAAACCTGCCTGGTGACCTATAATAACAAAGGAAACTGAATTTAAATTTTCAACAATCAGAAAATGGCTATGTTAATTCTGGTACTATTATAATTTAAATTATAATCATGAAGTCTATGCAAAAATACGGAAAAAGATTTATGTTATAAGGTTAAGTAAAAAGGAGATAAAAGATTACCTATATACTGCCCTTGCCCGGTGCCTCATTTGGTTGGAGAGTTGTCCCCACACACCAAAAAAAGTTGTGCGTTTGATCCCCATTCGGGGCTCATACAGGAGACAAGCATTTGATGTCTCTCTCTCTCCCCCTCCTCTCTAAGAAAACATTCTCATCCTGGCTGGTATGACTCCAGTGGATTGTCAACATGTGAACCAAAAGGTTACTGGTTCGATTCCCGTCAGGGCACATGCTAGGATTGCGGGCCAGGTCCCCAGCTGGGGTGCGCAAGTGGCAACTAATCAATCCATGTTTCTTTCACACATGGATGTTTCTCATCCTCTTTTTCTCCCTCCATTCCCTTCTCTCTAAAAATAAATAAATAGCCCCGGCTGGTGTAGCTCAGTGGATTGAGCGCCGGCTGGGAACCAGAGGGTCCCCGCTCGATTCCCAGTCGGGGCACATGCCTGGGTTGTGGGCCGGGTCCCCAGTGAGGGCCATGTGAGAGGCAACCATACATTGCTGTTTCTCTCCCTCTCTGTCTCCCTCCCTTCCCCTCTCTCTGAAAATAAATAAAAATAAAATCTTAAAAAATAAATAAATAAATAAATAAATAAAATCTTTAAAAAAACAATCCTTGGGTGAGGATTAAACAAAATTACACATATACCATGATTATTAATCTTTATAACAAGGCATATGATCAAAGATCTAGTAGAAAAAAATGAAAGTATCTGAACTGAGATTATGACTGACTTTAAAAATATCTTTAGGCCCGGCTGGTGTAGCTCAGTGGATTGAGCGCGGGCTGGGAACCAGAGGGTCCCGGTTCAATTCCCAGTCGGGGCACATGCCTGGGTTGCAGGCCAGGTCCCCGGTGAGGGCCATGTAAGAGGCAACCATACATTGTTCTTTCTCCCTCCCTTCTCCTCTCTCTGAAAATAAATAAATAAAATCTTAAAAATATCTTTAATATCCACGAATTATTTACAGAGGAGAAAAACTGTATGTAGCTAATAATACTTCAGTTAGAAAACACTTTATTTTGCTTTCACTGGTAACTCCTCTGCAGATACTCTCTTACCTTTCCTTTGCAAGCACAGCAAGTCCCTGTAATAATATAGGTACAACAGTCTGATCCAGGTAGGCACGAGTTGGCAAAGACTGGAGATCCACTTTCTGTTTTGATGATTTTTCTGCATTAATCTTCTCATTTTCCACTATCCTCTATTGAATTCAAAAAAACATGCATGAATATTACAAATACTTATTTCGAATGCTAAACAAAAGTTAATGGAAACATGATGCTAATAGAAAAGGCAAGCCAATGACTAAAAACCGGTATTGAACTGCAAATCCTCTGCCAAAATAAAATCAAAGCCATCTCTAAATTTCATTCAAGCCTCTTCTCTCTGAAAGCACCATCATATCTTTCTTTTAATGTCGTATCTTCAGATCCTACTCTTTCTCACTTTCCTCTCTGCCGTTTCAGAAGTAAAATACAAGTCCTCCTTTTTTTTCATGAGAATGCCTTCTTACAGTGTGCTTCTAAAAATCTGGACATGACACTAAGTAGCACTGAATCACAGTGAGAAAGCTAGTCCTATTTCAATTCTTTCATCACAGATAATACCAAGGACCAAGTTTCAGTTTGGTGCTAATATGTCTTTAACACTTCTGTAACACTTGCTTAACTCTTTCAACATAGAGGGTAGGTTTCAGACTCAGGGCCTTCCCTTGGCAATAGAATCCAGCTAAAATACAGGGTCTGGCACAAATAACGCCCCCATTTTTTTTTACCGTGAACTTTTTTATTGCAAAATCATAAGCATGTAATTCTGTAACATAACAATATCACGTTCAAGCATACCAGACGACATTTTAGGTGAAATGTTCAAATTAAAACTATAAATTATGCCCATATTATTACCCTACCAACCACACTCAAGCAAGCGTTAATTCTGCCAAACCCCTGTATGTTAGCACTGTTTTATATTCAGTTTTCATTTTTATAGTTACCCTCTATCCAAGGAGAATGCTTTTTCCATTTATGTTTCTTTTTTAAAGAAATGTATCTATGATTTTTAAAGTGAATAAAGAAAAAATAGTATGCAAAAAGTAGCACACAAAAAAAGGGGAAAATGACCAACATGGAAAAGATGACGACAGTGATACTGAAATGATGTTCAGGAAACAGTGACTTATTCAATGTGACTGCTAAGAACCCCCACATCTGGGGCTTTTCATATATTCACCTGACATCCACAGTGTCAAAAACTAGTGAAAATTTTTTCCTTCTTTTGAAAATTTACCATTTTAGAAATTTAGAAATAAGTAGCCATCTAAAACACAAAACACTATTAAGAGCACTTCCATTAAAATAGACTTTTACTCCAAACTTACTCAAACTGAATATAAATGAATCAGCAACAAAAAAGACACTTTCCTACATTTATTGTTTTTAGAATTTTATTTTGTAAAAAGGGAAAAAATACCTTTAATCATATACCTACATAATATATACCATGGTTTCCAAGATACTTCCCATAACTATGTCGGGCAACTACTCCAGGTTTGGTTGTGATTTTTCCATCTAATTTTGGGACCTAATAAGAAAATCTTCTATACCTAGTTAGTGCATAAAATAGCTATTTGTTTGCCCATCAGTTACTTACTGGTTGTTATTAAATTTCAACAGATAATACCTGACAAACTAGTCGGTTACATGACATTCCAATCAATGCCTTCAATAAGAACTAGCAGCCCTGGCTGGTGTAGCTCAGTGGATTGAGCACGGGCTGCGAACCAAATGGTCACCAGTTCGATTCCTGGTCAGGGCACACGCCTGGGTTGCAGGCCAGGTCCCACCAGTGGGGGCCATGGGAGATGCAACCACACACTGATGTTTCTCTCCCTCTCTTTAAAAAAAAAGAAATAGCAATACCTAAGCAGTTCCTATAAACCCTATAATAAACTCCTTGACTAAATCCTCTCATTCTTTTCATTCAAATATTTACTGAATATTCACTATGTGCCAAATTGCTATGCTTAATTTTAGTTGTCAAAATCCTGTATTAATCTCAAAATACCTACATCTCCAAACTACTATAACACATAAACTGTTAACAGTATAGAACAATGATCACATAAAGAGAAAGAGGAGATGAGCCTATGACTGCCCCAACCTCTGTTTCCTGCCTAGAGAACTTAATAGGATGCAGTGCAGGAAAAGGAAACCAAAGCAGAACCCAGTAGCCTCCCCGAGATGAGAATAGAGTTGAAAACTTCAGGGCGATCAAGCCATCTAGAATGTGTAGGGCAGAGTACTGAAGAAGAGTTCCATGGAGAAGAGAGAGCTGCACAGAGAAGAAAGAGTCGTACAGTAAGACACTAAAGAGACTGCCTTCCAGCCTTTTAGTGAGTACCTATCAGTACATAGGTGTGAGGGAACTACCCAAGGCCAAGGAAAAAAACTGCATGGAAGGAGCAGGAGGAACAATCCCTGGCACTCATACCTACGTACTTCACTCACAGCCAGGAGTACTTCATGTTTCTGTAACTAGAATGGGAAAAACCTCATAATACATGAAGCACTGGGTAGAATATGAAAGAAGACAAAATAAGGTCTAAACCAAAGGCTGTTCTGGTCCCACCTAGTGAAGCTCAAACTTCAAAAGGAGCAAACTGTTTCCAGCCCTGGCTAGTGTGGCTCAGTGGATTGAGCACCGGCCTGCAAACCAAGAGATCACTAGTTCAATCCCCAGTCAGGGCTTGATTCCCAGCCAGGAACGTGCCTGAGTTGTGGGCCAGGTCCCCCTCCAGATACGGGTGAGTGAGAAGCAACCACTTGCATACTGATGTTTCTTTCCCTCTTTTTCTCCCTCCCTCTAAAAGTAAGTAAATAAATTTTTTAAAAATTGTTTCCAAGTAACAAGTCCTAGGACAAAGTTCAATGTTTGAGGCCCTGACCCAGTAGCTCAGTTGGTTAGAGCATCATTCTTATACACAAAGGTTGTGAGTTCGATCCCCATTCAGGGCACATACAAGAATCAACCAATGAATGCATAAATGGGTGGAGCAACAAATTGATATGATGTTTCTCTCACTCTCTCCCTGATGAATAAAAATTTTCTTTAAAAAATGTTTGAAGGAATACAAAAACAACAAGTACCCAAGAATTTAAAAATCACACTGCCAGATGACAAAGAAGCAGGAAAATACTATCCATAATAAGAAGAAAAATCAATCCACAGAAAGACCCAGAAATGGCACAAATGATAGAATAGGCAATTCCAGTAAACCAGTTATTATAGCCCCTATGTTCAAGAATACACAAGATAGCACAAATAAGTTAAACAAAATACTTGAAAATAATTTGAAGTAATATTGGCTGAAACTTTTTCAAATTTCATGAAAACACTAAACCTACCGAGCCAAAAACTCAGTAAATCCTAAGCACAAGAAACAAAAAATTTTTAGAGTACACAAGGGTACATCATAATCAAATTATTTAAATTTGTAATAAAATGTTAAAAAGCACCAAGAAAAAAGTCATTAAGTATGAAGGAGCAAAGAAAGGAATGATAGCAGACTTCTTGTCAGAAACAATGTCAGTGAGAAGACAAAAGAACACATCCTTCCTTTCCTTTTAAACAACAACAAAAAAAAGAACACATCTTCACCTAGCAAAAATATTTCAAAAACAAAGACCAAATAAATGACCTTTTCAGACATTCAGAAGCTTAAAAAATTCCTTATCAGTGAGCTGAACTACAAGAAATATTCAAGGAAACCCCTCAGGCGGAAGGAAGATGATAACAGATGGAATGTGGATCTACACGAAAGAATGAAGAGCCCAGAAAATTGTAAATGAGTAGGCAAATGTGAAGTGTTCCTTTTTCTTTCTAAGTGTCTCTAAAGATAATTGACTTTTTAAAGAAAAAATAAAAGTAATGATTTGTAGGGCTTATAACATATGTAAAAGTAAAATATATGATGATAACAGAAAAAAGGCCAGAAGAGAGGAACTGGAAAATCACTCTTTTAAGATTCTTATACTATAAATGAAAAAAATATACTACCACTTGACGGTAAATTGTGATAAGTTAAACTTACACACTATAAACCCTAAAGCAAACATCTAAAAAAAATTGTAACTAATAAGCCAATAAAGGAAATAAAATGTAATTATAAGAGAAAAAGCAGCAGTAGCAACTGTAGAATCGTGGTTTCCAGACTTTCATATTTCACATATAAGTAAATTAGAAATAAAATAATGAAGAAACTAACATAGGGTTAATTCTATTTTGCCAAGTAAAAACTTACAAACAAATAAACATAATTATTATTTTACTATCACCATTAATTCATAAAAGAATAAGCATTTTAAAAGTATACAATCAGCCCTGGCTGGTGTAGCGCAGTGGATTGAGCGCAGGCTGGGAACCAGACGGTCCCGGTTCGATTCCCGGTCGGGGCACATGCCTGGGTTGCAGGCCAGGTCCCCAGTGAGGGCCATGTGAGAGGCAACCATACATTGCTGTTTCTCTCCTTCTCTGTCTCCCTCCCTTCTCCTCTCTCTAAAAATAAATAAATAAAATCTTTAAAAAAAAAAAAAGTATACAATCAGGAAGACCAATTACCAAATAATGTATCATTATTAAACACTCATTCCACTCTCATTTTTTCTCACTTGACATTGGTTTTCTCAAGTCTCTGGTTTGAGAAAAAGCATTTGGGTATCACTGCTGTACAACAGCATGGCTCTAGCATCATATACAAGCACCATCAAGAAAAGATTATTGATGCCTAAAAAAACATCTCTAATAACTAGAAAACAAAGTGGTGTAGTGTATCTTCACCCCGTTTGGCAGGCTAAGTTCAACTAAAGATTGCATCAAAAAGAGAAAGATTCTCTTACCAGTATTGATATCAAAGAAACAAACAAAGTGATATCAAAACAATCAACATTCCAAGCAATTTTATAGGCACAGAGTAGTCACTCCACAGGCCAGCAAAATGTAGGAGCTGGTCAAGATAGGTAATACAATTTACTTGTACTTTATTTTTTTTTTTTAAAGATTTTATTTATTTTTTTATTTTTAGAGAGGGGGGAAGGGAGGGAGAAAGAGAGGGAGAGAAACAGCAATGTGTGGTTGCCTCTCACACGGCCCTCATGGGGACCTGGCCCGCAACCCAGGCATGTGCCCTGACTGGGAATCGAACCGGGACCGCTTGGTTCCCAGCCCGCGCTCAATCCACTGAGCTACACCAGCCAGGGCCAATTTACTTGTACTTTAAAAGTGTCAACCTGCCTAGGTTTAACACACAGCTCTCCATGTAACCTCCTGGTAACCCTGGACAACTTACTCAACTTCTCTGAGCCTTATAGGACTGAAGACATATGCAAATTACTTAGGAGTGTGTCTGGCACATAGTAAAAGGGCTAAAAAATATCAACAGGTAGGCCCTGGCCAGGTACTCAGTTGGTCAGAGCAACAACCCTATACGCCAAGGCTGCAGGGTGCACGTCACATCCCAGATCAGGGAACATACAAGAATCAGCCAATGAATGCATAAATAAGTAGAATAACAAGTTGACGTTTCTTTCCCTTGTTATTTCTCTTTCTCTCTTTCTTTCTCTTTCTCCTCGCCCCTCCCTAAAATCAATAAGTAAAAATTTAAAGGAAAGAAAAAAGGAAATATTAGGAGCTGTTGTTACTATTACTGTCCTCGGAAATGCTCCTTCTCCCATGTATCCAAACTTAATCACCAGTAATGTCTGTCTTTTTATAGTAAAAGGCATACATCTCCTTCCAGAAGCCTCTGTTTTCCTAACAAATTCCACCCAGCTCTGGTTAATTTATTTGTTCCATCATTTATTCATTCACTTACAAAGTAACTTCTACTTTTGGACAATAACCTTTTAGCACTTACATGAAAAAGCTCTTTAAAAGTTACCTTCTTTTTCATGTTTTCTTTTCTGAATTCAGACTTAACCATCTAAGGCAAAAACAGTGTCTACTATGTATGTTATAGCTTCCAATGGCACCTGACTATGAACTCTGCAAAGAAATCAACATGTATTAAATGCTGACTACACCAACACAATTCTGCTCCAAAGACAATAGGTTTCTTAATTTTAATGTGCTGTTTCCCCAAAGCAATATCCCAACAGAAGCATGAGACACCAAGCAAACGATTCCACGTCTCCACCACCAATGCACGTATGTTTCTTAATATCACTTTCACACGTTCAACCTCGACTCAAAATTAATTTGTACATCTGTATACCACGAAATGTTAGTTACCGCTAATAAAACAAGCTCCCCGTAATTTGCTAGTATTTGCTTTATGAAGATAAAGTTTTTCCCTTGGGCAAAGCAACGTAGTAAAAATGGATCCCAAGTTCCTCCAGCTCTTAAGAGACACACAAAAACAGCTTAGGAATGGGGTGAGTTACCTCGACGTTATCTGTGAGACCGTACTCAGAGTGAGGATTTTCTGAAACCTAGAAAACAAAACACAGGTCAAAGAGACATCGGCCACCCTTTCTCGCTGCACACCACCACCATGAATCCAGGGCCTCCGGGTACCTGCGTCTGTCCCTCCAGCATCTGCTCTGGCTCCATGGCGGACCCTGCAAGTCACAGTCCCCGGATAACAGTCTTGGAAAACAAGAACAACCATGTGTTACCCGGGAGATTTCAACACTACGCCGCCAGGACGGAATCCACAGAAGCCCCCGACCCCGCCCCTCACCCCCACCTGGGCGCGGGATCACCCCGAGCAGTAGAGAAGCAGGGAGAGACAGTCTACGCCTGAGTGGCCGCATCAGGTCCGGAAGCTCCACGATCCCAAGATCCTACAAGAAGTGGTGAAAGGGGTAAAGGGAGCTGATTACCCGCGCCCGAGCCGTCCGTTCCTAAGAGCCCCGCAGCGCGCCACCAACTCCCAGCACAAACCGCTTCCGCCGTAAGTGATGGATGTCGCACGACTAACACGCATGCGCAGAACTCCGCAGCGGGCCTAGGTTGAGGAAGGCTCCTGAGGCGTCGGAAGTCTACCTTGCTCTCTGACTTTCGCAGAGTACGGCAGGCCAGGTCGGGCCACCCCGACGGTGTGAGAATCGTTTCTCGACCTGCCCAGCCAGGCGAGCGCCACCTCCACTGCCCACCCACTGACCCCTCGCTGGCAGGGTTTCAGCCAGCCACCGCTCGGTGCTGCTGGAAAGCTTCTGCTCAAGCTTTTCCTCGCGGAACCGAAACCGCTTGCTAGGTAGTTCTAACTAGAAAATCTCAGACCCTAGCTCAACAGTCTGCGAAAGAATGTCAGTGTTTCACTCTAAAGCCAAACGAAGCAGCAGTGTTTGGGGGTTTCGTAGTAAGCCTTTATTCAAGTCCTTAAATTTGTGAATATGGGATGTTAATGCTACCTTACGTTTATATCAAGACTAGCAATATGCAAGGCTTTCCAAAACGATACTATTGATACTGTTGTTTTTCTAAAAAATACAAAGGATAATTCGCCTCCACACAATTTGTAAATAGTAAACAGAAACTAGTAAATCAGATTGTCTTAATCCCAATAAATTCCACTTACTTTAATGCAATTTTAAGTAACAGTTGTTAAAGCTCATGCCTTTGGCTCAATAATCTGTTTTTAAGATTTTTTTTTAATTTATTTATTTTCAGAGAGAGGAGAAAGGAGGGAGAAAGAGCAACGCATGGTTGCCTCCCACATGGCCCCCATCTGGGACCCGGCCTGCAACCCAGGCATGCGCCCCGACCGGGAATCGAACCGGGACCCTCCGGTTCCCAGCCGGGCTCAATAATCTAATTTGTAGTTGCACTTTATAATATGAAAATTTGAAAACATCAAATATTTGGAGAGTAAATTATGGCATAGCGATTGAATGGAATATCAACCATTCAAAGTCATGACTCTAGAAATATGGAAATATTTATGATGATCACATTAAGGTTTTTTTAAGGTAGAAGACAATTTCATTTTACTATTCTAAAAACTGCATGTATAAAGACCTAAAGAAAATAAAATTTGTTTGGGAGCTAAACTCGTGGGTATGTTTTTAAAAGTTTTATTTTATAATGTGCCCTGGCTGGTGTAGCTCAGTGGATTGAGCGCGGGCTAGGAACCAAAGGGTCCCGGTTTGATTCCCAGTCAGGGCACATGCCTGGGTTGCAGGCCAGGTCCCCAGTGAGGGCCATGTGAGGAGCAACCATACATTGCTGTTTCTCTCCCTCTCTGTCTCCCTCCCTTCCCCTCTCTCTAAAAAATAAATAAATAAATAAATAAATAAATAAATAAATAAATAAATAAATAAAAATAAAATCTTTCTTTAAAAAAAGTTTTATTTTATAATGTGTAGTTGATTAGGATTGTGATTGGCAACAGCTACCACATAGCACTTTGAGGATTTTTCATGTAAGACTGATGCAAAGATGTGAATGCATAGTAGAGGATACGAAAATTGACTAGCAAACATAATAACTCAAATTAAGTGCTTTTCAGGAATGGGAAAGAACAGCAAATAAGACCAGAGAATAACCAGGGAAATTTAAGAGAATAGTTAAGTGCATTATTATATTATAATATATCCATACATTTCCCAAACATAGTAGGCACCCAGTGTATATTACCAAATTCCAGAAAGTAGCTGAGAGCTGCCAATTCACGTTTTCTAAGTACTGACAGTAAAGTAGGAAGTTAGACTGTGAGCTCCTTTATAACAAGGACTTGTCTTGTATGTCTTTGTACTTCACACAGTGCCTAGTGCATTGCAGGTGCATAGCATTGAGTTGAGTTGATCTATAGTCAAAATTGAATATTAATATATACACCTGACACTTCTGAACACACAAAAAAGACAACATAAAAATGATTACTGAAGGGAGCAGCACAGAACTAAGTATCAGCAAGGTTTCTTTCAACCTAAAGAATTATTAGTGTGATGTACAAAAAAGCTTCACCAAAGTTTTTACATTCACAATTTATCAATTGTTAGGAGTCAGAAAACAAGCCATTGCAGCAGAGAGATGGGCGGATTAAAAAAATGACAGAAATGATGTAAATGAATTACCAAGAAAGAGGAAGCATAAAGTTAATTAAAGATACTGCAGAATGCTAAGTTTTGATATGAATTAAAGAGTCTAAAGAGGAGATCCTGGGAACCATGATTATGAGGGAATTTTCAATAATGTGTACTGTCTGGACAGCTTAAAAAGACATTTAACTGTTATTTGAACTTTTGTCAAACTGTGCTTTACTCTTCTCATCTGCTTCTATTATGTCCTTCTATTATAGTACTTACCTCATTCTGCCTTTATTTTGTGTGCAGTTAAACAATTAGATTTTGAGCTCTTTGGAGACAAAGATGTTAACTATATTCATCTTTGTTTGTTTCTTATATTCAATAAATAGACTTTCAAAAGGAGTGACAACATAGGGAAAGAAGCACTGGCACCAAAGTTCTACTCTAGACTTCCTGTCCTT